>JADDOH010012967.1:0-96473 GCA_016648135.1 Agrypnia vestita
GGGTTACCCCCAAAGAAATCAAACTAACATTTCTAACACCGTGAAAACCTTCATTATAACATAATATATATATATAGATATATATATATATATATATATAAACATTGTTAAAAAAATATATAAATTTTGCTCATTTATATTGTCTTTAGGCCACCAAAAGCTTTATTTTGGATCATTTCTTCTAGTGTAGTTTTTCCTTTGCGTTAATAGTAAGGATTCCTTAGTAATAAAAACCCTTAAAATATACATATATTTAAATTTAAATACAAATATATTAAAACATTTTATTAGATTTAATAACATGACCAGAAAATTTTTCTCCTAGAGATAAAAGCAAGATCTAAACCAAATATGAACAAAAAACAAAAATTTCATATCTATTTAATTTTGAATCAAAATAAACAATTTGAACAAATGTTTGTGATTTAATTAATTATATACTGTTAAATATATTTAATACAATTACTTTCTTTTCGATAGCATATTTTCCGATCGCGCAAAGTACCTACCTACCTACCTACCTAGTTATCATAACAAAAGTAAAAATCCTGCAATACGTATTTATAAGCCTAAAATAAAAAGTATAAATAAAAATAAATAAACATTACAAAATACACTACATTCCCGCCAAATTCATAATGATAAACAATTATAACAATTTTCTAGTGTGGGTATAAAAAGCATTTTCGGGCTTTTAAGTAATAATTCGAAAATTATTTGCCAAACCATTAATATAACCTGCTCAATCACGTAATTTCAAAAGTTTCATAATCGATTATCGACTAATGGTATTACTTACCTGGCGAAACAAAAAGTCCGACGTGAAAGGTACCTTCTCCGACAACATTTTCGATTCACAATGATGAAATCTCACCAGTGAACTCTTTATAAACTTCGTTAAGAATACCAACTGGGTTCCGTTCAGAATCATGGTTCTATTTTCTAGTTGCCTAGATACCGCTGTCAAAATATATTATGCACTAGTCGCGGGGCGGCGCGTTATATGTTGCGAATCTCCGTCTCTAATGTTAACATCGCATGTCGATTTCATGACGATAAGTTACGATAATATGATTATGACTGATTATAACTTATATTCGCCGAATTCGCTCGCCGAGTCACGTAGTCCACAAACGTCAAAAATCACGCCAAAATATTATTGCTGCTTTTGTTTCGATGTGACAACTAATATCTAAATTCATTTTTGTCTTGGTAGATAGATGTCAGAAATCATCGACCAAATTAATGCCAATGCAAAGAAAAATATAATTTTCTTTTAATGGAATTAAAAAATTTCGATAGATGTCAGTACTTCCTGCAAATATGAATGAACAAGGAAAATTTCGTCAAATTTTTTTTACTTTCTAGCAACGTCCATAGATGCCAGGCGTATAACTGTTAGACGTAAGCTATTTACTCGCTTGTCAAACTGCGTCCGTATTCCGTATTGTCGGGGGAGGCATGATCCTATGGATATAATATTGTATTCACATCAATAGTGTAAAAATGCCTATTGCGTTCAGAAACTCTTATTAAAGGAATGAAAATCATGCTGAAGATCAAAAATAAAATTGATATTTTACAATTCACCATGATTGACGATTGTTTTTGACAAAAATTAGCAATTTTGGTAAACTCGGCGGCGAAGAAAAAAGAGGACACACTATTTTTAGTCTTATATCTACCTATCCTAATCCATATCTTCTCATGCATATTCTGGAATGTTAACGCTTCTAGCAGGACCATTATTCAATACCCGGTTCATCTTGTAAGGACTTTATTTAATAACGATTTTCATAATAACTTAAGTAAGTAAATTCAAGAAACAACTAGTGACTAGGTATAGGTACCTACCTACCTAACTAAAAAGCCCGCGTGGAAACACATAATATTTGTAGGTACAATATTCAGTATGTGTTCTTTCTAGGACTTTTATTTCATTTTTTAATCTGAAATTAAGACACAAACAAAATCAAATGACAATAATAACCATATAAAATGAAGATATTTAATTAACTATAAGAGTAACAAAGTAAGAATATATTCCGTCATTAAAATATCCTCCCTGATAGTTACAAAATTTTTGAAATGTTTTTCAGGCACATTTAAATGTATTATAATAGTCATCTTAGAACACATACTACGGCCATCGTATTTATTATTACAGCAAAAAATTAAAAATATATGATAATCTATGCCGATTGGACAATAACGCTACTTTAAAGTGAAATAACTTTTATGGCATTATTTTACTCACTATGAATTTTTAGAGGTTCAAATCGCAAATTCTAACACCTGGTGAATCACTCGTCATTCGATGATTAATTTTTCAATGTGAACGAACCCCTTTTTTATGAAGCATGGTGACAGATTATAAATAAAAACCAAAAACAACAAATGAATAAGTTCTAAAGGAAAGGAACAAAGAGATTTTAAATTTAGACTATAAAATCATAATAGTACCGCTGTCATGCATTATCCAAAATTTTAAGTGACGTTTGACCTCTTCTAAAATTAAACACAATTAAATTATAGTACTGAAAATATAAAAAAATAAAATAATCCACGATGAAATCTCTTAAAATTGTAGAATTTGGTGAAGCTGGGTATTAAAATCTTACAACAACAAAAAAATTATTTATCTGTGTGGTTTAAGTTAATCTTGCAGGTTTGTGTAGTGCATTTACGATATTTTTTCATTATTTATAGTCTATATTTATGCTTGCCTCCAAATATTTGTAATCGTCCTCAAAGTCACGTGATTTTATGCGCCAATGAAAACGCGTTTCATAAAATTGTTTGGAGCATGCGCCGTGCCTCAGCTGATGTAAACAAAGCAAACGTCAGTTTGTCAGTTTTCAATCGGAGTTGTCTTCGAGCGCAGTTTCTGTTTCGACGTGATCAAAGATCTTCGTTCGTTTCGATTGTATGCTTTAATGTGAAACGTATGTTGAAAATACAGTCGTAATAAGTGTGATTTACTTTGAATACTATACTATTCTTGTTGGACGCGACGCTGCCCTACAAATGGCGAAAAGCTAACGTTGTTTCTAAGCTTGACGTGGTTGTGAAAAGTACATACAGTGATTTTTATGTTTTATCATAACGGAAGATATCTCGGAGACAAAGGATCTAAGTTTCCTCATATGGAAGAACAGGTTGTTTCTTAATATCGAAGCTCGGAGGTAAGATGTCCTTCTAAATTAAATGAATATATTGTATTTGCTTGGTATTTACATTTTTCATTATGTAAGGCTGTCGATACGACAATAACACGAAGTTTGGCATTTGACATTCAACACGTAAAATATTTTATCGTTAATTTGTATATGGATTTTTGTATGACTTCCTCATTTTAATCGTGAATGTATCATATATAAGGAATAAATTTTCGATTAATTTTATGCTCTTTTTTACGGCAAATTTTTATAATCCATTTAGAACATACCTACCCTAAATTTTGCTTTTTAAAATTTTTTAATTAATATAATATATATGGTTAATGCCCACGAATTATGTAAATATGCTTGATATCTACGTATGTACATTATATTATATCCATCAACCTTATAAAGATTTTAAAGTTAGATTCTTCTTGCTTTCTGGTTGGCGTCCACTCGTTATTTCATGTAATTTTTGTTCGTGATTTCGGCATTTCAGAAAATGTTCGTTTATTTGATTTTTAAAAAATGTTTAATTAATCATTGTCTAATAATTTAAACGTTACACGTTTTTGTATTGCGTCAAATCGTAAGCCTACATTCTCTGACATAAATGTCCTTGGAAAAACCGTTATATTTGCTGCACTTTAGTTTAAAAGTGTGTAATTAATTATTTACCGTGTAATGCGTTATTAAATCGGTACACTTTATTATTTGTACGACAAATATAAACTTAAGTAAAACGAGGTCGAACAAAGCATTTTATTTTATTTATATATTTATTTTGTTTTCTTTATTTGTTTATTTTTTAAAACGGTCATTAATTAGCCTTTATTCGTACTATTGGTTATGGACATTGTCTTTTACAAACGTAGTTTCTTCTGGGTTATACTGCCGATCGTTAATGTTTATAGTAGACGACACTTCGGACCACAATTCATCACACAATCGACAATTGCCAGAACAGGGTAGGTAACTCGGAAAAATAAACTATTACTTGATTAAAAACTAAAGTATTATTAAAAAATACTATTGAAAAATTAAACTTTTACTTGTGAAAATTTACGATTGTATTTATCTATTTGTTGCGTTTTAAATGCCGTAGTTTGTTTTTATCACAATTTTATCGTATTTGATTAAATTTTAATATTACTAATGGTCACTATCGATTTAAACTGTTCTTTATAATTATAATTGTAACTAACATACAGAAAAATCAAATTCACGAAAAAATATTTTAACTGCTACCGGGATTCGAACCAACGGACCTCCGTTCTATCCGGGGATCCTGTTTCTGACACCAATGTAGGGATTGCTAGCATAGTCGATACATCTCAGGGATCAAGAAAGGATCACTCAAGTTGGTTTGTGTATACGGATTAGTGATGGTTAAACCGTTATTTTAACCGGTTATTTTCGATACAGATTTTTAGGATTTTTGTATCTGATTGTATCGATGATTTATAACTAATATATAATGCTTGTCTAGTACCGATGTTTGCCCGTCGAATGGCAAAATATCAGTTGCAAATCATCGACGCAATCAGATACAAATCGCGAAAAACCATTAGTCTGTCACCGGTAAAAATACCATGTCTAATACGGGTAATAGTAATAAAATAATAATAATAAAGAGCCTCGTATTGGGGTATAGAGAATGAAGAGAGAGAAATAGGATAGGTCTAGAAACGATGAAAACAGGCATAGAGACGTCCGCGAAAAACCTGGCTGGTGGCCAGTGGAGCACGGCTCTTTTAGGCTAGAAGACTATTCAACGAAAATTCTTCGGTCGTGATAAGACGATCTTTGAAAGTGAACAAGGCCATCATCTCATACTACATAGTAAGTTAGTTAGTTTTAACTATTATTATGGTTCAAAGGAGCCATTCTCGAAACAAAGGTGTCTACGTTCGCGCGCTTATTTACTGTAGAAAATTCACTCTCTTCACGTGCATACTTCAGTGTTATCAGTACACTCCACTCAGTCTTTATCAGTGTTGTACGCTAATCTGCTAAAATATTAAAAAAATTATTCTCTCCTCTCGTGAGATACTTATTATTTACAATTCTAAGCTATGACCGTTTCATTTGCATTTTTATTATTTTTTTATTTTATTTTTAAATTTTTTACAAATACATTTTTTTACAAGATAGAGCTAGTTACTTATGATGGATTTTTCTCTTCTACATGAATGACATAGACTCATGTGTAGGAGAAGAGATCATCACATTTTACATTTACAGAGAATTATATGATAAAATGTACATATTCATTATTATATATGTATAGACAATTTAGTTATAATTAATAATTAATGTGTACATATATATAATAATAAGTAAGTAATAAGTAAGTAGTATATAATTGAATTGCATTTGCATGAATCTCGGTTAAAACATGTAGTGTAATCGTTAACTCATTTTAACAAACTATAATACCGGATTACGTAGATTATAAGACGCACGATTTTTCGTATTTTTGTGTCTCTGTATTGCTGTCTTATATGCATTAGATGGCCTCTTAACAGGATAAAGATATTCGATAGCATCTTACGCACTGAGATTATTTATTCTAGTGTCTCTGTATTCCTAGTGCGTCTTATATGTATTAAATGGCCTCTTAACAGGATAAAGATATTCGATAGCATCTTACGTACTGAGATTATTTATTCTGGTGTCTCTGTATTCCTAGTGCGTCTTATATGTATTAAATGGCCTCTTAACAGGATAAAGATATTCGATAGCATCTTACGTACTGAGATTATTTATTCTGGTGTCTCTGTATTCCTAGTGCGTCTTATATGTATTAAATGGCCTCTTAACAGGATAAAGATATTCGATAGCATCTTACGTACTGAGATTATTTATTCTGGTGTCTCTGTATTCCTAGTGCGTCTTATATGTATTAAATGGCTTCTTAACAGGATAAAGATATTCGATAGCATCTTACGTACTGAGATTATTTATTCTAGTGTCTCTGTATTCCTAGTGCGTCTTATATGTATTAAATGGCCTCTTAACAGGATAAAGATATTCGATAGCATCTTACGTACTGAGATTATTTATTCTGGTGTCTCTGTATTCCTAGTGCTTCTTATATGTATTAGATTGCCTCTTAACAAGATAAAGATATTCGATGGCATCTTACGCACTGAGATTATTTATTCTGGTGTCTCTGTATTCCTAGTGCGTCTTATATGTATTAGATGGCCTCTTAACAGGATAAAGATATTCGATAGCCTCTTATGCACTGAGAAGCTGCACGTATTCTACCCAGATCTCATGAATTCGAATTGAAATATTCCAAAATCAATAGTGGAATACTCATTTATAAAATGCCGTTGAAGATATTTGATGATGATATTGTGTGGAAAAATGCAATCAACAATTCAGAAAAATGTCAGAAGTAAATCAGAAAAATCGAAAAATGAAACTGATGTTTCTAATTCTTATCAAAGTACATATTATATAAAATATTTTTTTATTTTATTTTGTTAATATACACGGCTATAAAGCCTTTACACATTATAAATAATTAATATACTCACAGAAAAAGAAAATAAAGTAAAAAGAAAGAAAACGTTGGTTAACAGAATCTATAAAATAATAAAACAGTGCAAAAGTATACAATATGATGTTCATACCTTTCAGTTTTGGGATGAAGTTACGAACTATTTATTTTCTTCAATGAAAGAATATATAGATATTAGAAATTAATAGCAAATTAAATATTATAAATAACCAAATAATTTTTGCTAATAGTTACCTTTTTAATTTGATTTTACAATCGTTCCTAGTTATTTTTTCAACTCCCATATATATTTATGTTTTGTTTTTTACATTGTATACACTTCAAATTTTTATTTGAATATATACTGAACTTGACGAAGGGACCATTGGCCCCGAAACGTATTAATTATTCAATAAATAATGCTTTTAAACATGTTTTCTCTTATAAATTGGTATCATATGAATTATTTATTTTTATTTCTAAGAGGGGGTCTTCAGGGTGGCGTTATAATCGATGTAATCTTCGGTGTGTAAATTTCTGGGATATCCTGCCGTGTATATGTGACCTCTCTGACCGATCCGAAATGTTTTCCGGAGACGTTACATATACACGGCAGAATATCCCAGAAAACTACACATAAAATTCTGAACGGCCGTGAAACCTGAGAACATTTTTATGATCGATGTAATTCGGAATACATTTTAACTTCGATGTTCATAGATTTTATTTTTATTTATTTTAATTTGCTTTAATGATGAAAAAACAGTTCTTAACTTGCAACTGCACAATAGAAATGTGTTTTTGTTAAAATATTACCATTAATAAATACATTGCCAGGTGTACCTAAATCTTTGCTGTTATTTACACCTGTCGATGAGGGGAACGACATCCATCGAAAATATAGACGGCAAAAATAATACTCGTTTTTTTTTATTTTAAATACTTTTTTATTTTTTATTTTTTTAAATACATTTAAATACAAAAAAAAGAGAATTGCGTGCGTGTACATACATTGAATAAACAGCGCATCAAAGTACAATGAAATGCAGAACTATTTAAACGTGGGAAAGCACGAAACGAATCAGCCGCAAGAACTGACAACTGAAGAGATATTCGCAGATTATAAATCCCTGTGCAACTTTAGAGATATTGATATTTAAAACGATCGGCAGGATTTCGCCATTTGGCGGCAATAAAGTTGAAAACAGATTTGTATTAAATAACTTAATGTAAAAAAAATGTTCTAGATGCGCACGCATTTCGTTGCATTACTAAAATTTCATCTCAACGCGCCTAAAGAAATATAAAATAATCGTGTTACACTGCAAAACGTATTGTTTTGTAAATCTGTAAAAAGCTGAAAAAAACTAACTCATAATTTTTTTTTGTTATACTACCTTTCTCATTGGAACAGGTTTCACGCCTACTCTACGCGTCGGGCTCGAAAATTAAGCAATATATAAATCGTTAAACTTTCCAAAAATCCATAATTATACTATAATTATTAAAAAAAATTAAACGAACATTTGTTAGATCATTTTTATCGTCGCCGCGAGTCTGCCTGAAAAGTTTCAGCTCGATTGGATCACGGGAAAAGGGTTAAAAAATCGATCCAAAGTTTTTCGGCAGGCAAACCGACAAGCAGACGCTACGAGTTAAAAGAAAGGGAGTAAAATAGTCTAAAACGCGATTTAAGCACACGTCTGTGATTTTAAAAAACGTCCGTTAAATATTTAGATTCGCAATTTTCTACTGCGGCACATCTGACCCCGGGAGACAGATAAATAGGTTTTATTGTCGGTGCGAAAATTTGGAATCGCTTCGAGAAAAGGCGGTCTGGTGCAGATTGTGCCCGTCGTTTGACATTTTCAATTTGACATTACGCTAACGTTCTCGGTGCAGCCGACGTCTGCAACGCCACGACGATGGTGACTCAGGCCATGGCTACCGGAGCCAGACATACTGCCGGCACCCACGCGCGCGATGGTCCGATGTTCAGCATGACTACACTTTTAATATGTGACGTTCAATATAATAACAGAGCGGCATAAAAATGTCAAACGCACAACGATGTCATTGTAAACAAGATCTTCTCTTTTGGCGGCGGTAAGACTTTTAACTTTTATGTCTTGTATCCGGTTGAAGTCAAATAATGGTATTAATAAAATTATTGTAACGATGATTGGTAACTGAAGTTGAACCGTTGCGGGTATTTCGAGTTGAGTTTTGGAAAATATTTTTTTTCAGTAGACGTTTTTAACTTTTCTGAATTCGCGAACCACATCATGGATAATAATCATTATTTTCATTCATGTGTAGATCTGTTTGGTTGATGTTTAAGGGTATAAGCACACGACACAACACAACGAAACATTGTGCCACATGCGCACGGCTTGCACATACTAATTCGATTGTATTTCTTAAATGGAAAACTCCTCCATCCTGTCTCGCGTGAGGCAATAAAAAGAAATTAATAGAAATTTCAACTCGGTTATTAATTTGCTTAACAATATTACTTTTACCAGCTCTCCTCTTCTCTCAATATTCCCGTTACTACTATCTTTACACTAGTAACTCCAGCTCTTTCTGTCTGTACCTAATCAATTAATTATTTGTATCTTCACCTTATCGATGTAAAAAGTCTATATTTTAAAGTTCTAAGTTTGATACTTTACCTGTCGATGAGAGATTCTGTTACTTTCGAAATTTATATCCTAAATAAAATCCCAATTATAATAATTCCGTTGTCTGTCTGTCCGTCCGTTCGTCTGTCGTGTAACGTCCATAACTTCTTTAAAGTAAAAAAATATTTTTTCCTCTTCTTAAAAAACGTTAAGATTTTTTTTCATTCTTTAAGAAGTAGAATTTTTATTTTACGTAATTTTTTGCATTTTTTTTTACGTAAATTTTTTAAAATTATTCTGTAAAAGCTTTTTGATAAATTCTGTGAGCGAAAGGAACAACCGGAATCAGTCAATAAAGTTGAGTTTTGAGTTAAGTATGCAGAGTTGTTCTTTAGATAAATACATACTCGTATGTAGCAGGGAAAAGGAAAAATTCGATAAAACGTCGAGATTTGTTCGTATAAAATATCTGTTTCATTCGACACATAAATTTAATTGTCATTGAATTTACGTAATCATTGCCTATAGGCCACGTGCTAAGTAGCCCTCTGATGCTGCGTACGACCGGTCGAACCGCAATCTGTCACACGGTCTATTGACGAGGCGGTCACTCGGATCGTACCCGTGGATATGACCCACTCTATTACCGTTCGAGTTGTAGTAGTGACAGTGATTGGGAAAATCTGACATATGACGTATGACATGTAATGCGAATAGGCTAGCGATGTACCCTCATAGGTCCGCATCGGTTCGACGTCTCGCCGAATATTTATTTTACAATTTGTAAAAAATCAAGCATTCAGATAACATATCGTCGCTGTATACAGGGTTATTTGGAAAACATTAATAACCTCGCAGAACTACAGTCCTGCCTTGATTATGACTCGAAAATGTTCAAGCTATTATGACCTAATATCAATAGTAAAGGATATATGCGACGTCAAATTTTGCATTTTTTTTCAATATTTCTGACTTTTTTTTTGTGAAACGTTGGACTATCATTGCAGTAACTTATATTGAGTATGAAAAATTCATTCCCTTTAATACAAGTCAAATAAAAAAATAAAAACTTCTAATTCCAATTGGAATTTTTTCAGGGTTTTAATAATTTTATTTAACTCGTATTGAAACGAATGAATTTTTCGTAATTGATATTAGTTACAGTAATGATAGTCCAACGTTTTACAAAAAATACGTCAGAAATATTGAAAAAAAATGCAAAATTTGATGTCGCATATCTCCATAACTATTGATATTAGATCATGATAGCTCGTGATGATATTAGATCATGATAAATCTTGAACATTTTCGACTCATAATTAAGGCAGGAGTATAGTCCTGCGAGGTTATTAATGTTTTACAAATAACCCTGTATATAATAAAGCTAATGTGCCTTTTAGTACATTCTGAGATGAACAAATCAATTTGTCAATTTTTCATATAAATAATGGAGATATACTAAAAAAACATTGCCGTTCATCTGGAAAGTATACCTAATAACTCGTTTATCTCAGAATGTACTAAAACGTCACATAGGATTAATTATATAATATATACAGCGACGATATATGTTTTGCAACACTGAGATTCACTTTTTCTTTTGATACGTTCATTGAAAATTCCTTGTTATATTCAGAATGTCATTAGGCCCGGTTGTTTCATGTTGGATTGTTCGTTTAAAGCATAGATTTTTACGGTAACGGATCGTTTGATTGGTGAAAAACGCAAAAATCTATGCTTTAAACGAAATTTTACTTTAATACAACTTGATGAAACAACCGGCCCTTAGACAGTTACTTTAGAAATGCGATTTTTTTCTAAAAATTCTCGAAAACAGATCAAAAGATATTCTGAATAAATCATTATCAGTACTTTTATGAGAATATTAACTGTTTTTTTTTTAGTTTTTCCCATGTGTTTATTCCATTTTTACCCGCTATTCAACGAACAACGATTGTGTCATATTCCAGATGACGATACAACATTCATTCGTTAATTTTATAAAATCGGTTCAATTATTCAAAAAATATATTGAAAATATTGACGCGTTATTTTATCGGACATTGTGGCGGAGTCTTTCTTTCAATACTCAGTGATTGTTATTCCCTCGTTTTCCTTGTACACGTACACATTATATGTCTAATAAATTTCATTAATTCACTTGGGATTTTATTTAGTGGCATATTCC
Organism: Agrypnia vestita; assembly: GCA_016648135.1. Taxonomy (NCBI): domain Eukaryota; kingdom Metazoa; phylum Arthropoda; class Insecta; order Trichoptera; family Phryganeidae; genus Agrypnia; species Agrypnia vestita. The sequence goes on from JADDOH010012967.1 coordinate 11,485, forward strand.
TCTTTAGAAGCCACAACATTGTACAGTAGCCGGCAAACATCTTGAAATTTTACGGCGTAGTGGGGGGAAGTTTGCGCATGTACCATTCTAGCAAAGAGACCCAAATTTTGTCTTCTGCGCATTCCCCCACTCCGCCAAAGAATTTCAAGAAGTTTGCCGGCAACTGTACATGCCGATGACATCTATCGGCTTGTATCATTTTTAAAGTGACGTTTGAGATTTGAGGTTCGAGAAGTGAAAGGTCGTAGCTCTAGACCTTGATCAAAGTAAATTGGCGTGCGGCGATTTTGGAACTAAAACCCGCCCCGCCCGCACCCGGCGGTAACCCCTCGCCCTGTCATTCATTTTTATTATTTGCGTATTTGCGCGTGAGCTGTGATATTTTGATTTCCAATATACACTGAATTAATATGTCCAAAAAATCCAAAACAGTCCGGGGTGGTGCAAGAACAATTGCCAATGAAGTATTAAAGTTTTACGAAGCTGAAAAAGTAAATAATGGACCGATATTACCGTTTGACAGGACTCTAGATACAGCGGCCGCCATTACTGACTTGCTTCTTTAGTGTTGCCCGACCAAATTTCCATTAAAGGCTCCGACACCGGTCACCGGACACTGTATATTATGTATCGTGTAATAAATTTACACCCTGGCAACTTCTGTTTCGCGACAGGGACGCCCTCCCTCGAACGCCAATTTATACCGGTGGCTCTCTAGTCCTAGCGGGACGATAAAGAACAATGTACCTAAAAAAAATATGACAATCTGGGGAATGCATATTTTTTTATGAATGTTAGGGGTGGTTTTCCTCGTAGTCGCCGTCTTTCAGCCCTCGGCTTTGAATTGGCGCAGTCTGGGGGCGGCAGAGGGCACGTGGTGAATAACGGCTGCAGAAAGGTTTGTCTACCCTAGCGTCCCTTGGAGTGACCGCCGCCGACCTCGCCGCGGGGTGACCGCGTGGCGCAGGGCGCTGAACCCCCAGCCCGGCCTGCAGACAGTGCAGACACGCTCGTGCGGGGATTAGCGCATCGCGGCGCAGTCATCCTTTGTTGCTACGGATTCGTCAGAGACGCGCCGTCTGCGATCAGGTATCGCGCTATGGAAAGCGTAGTGTCACTGCCACCTTCGCATTAGGCAGGACCTGTTCCCTTTCTAATCTCCAATTTTGAAGTATGTAGTTCTTGGTGGAATTCCATTTTAATCATTAAATTAAAACACTTTTTTACGCTATTTATTGTTTTTTGACCGCGCCGGTTTCGGCCTATCGCGGCCACTAGTCGGAAGATGGGCGTAAAAAAAACTAACCCATAAAAATCAAGTTTTTATTATACTCCCTTTCTCATTTCTAGTTGAAACAGGTTTCGCGCCTACTCCTCACGTCGGGATTCTTTCTCATTTGTATGGTTTCCAATTTGAAAAAACCGTTAAAATTTCGAAATATCCAAAATTATGCTATAATTATTTTTTTTAAACGAAAATTTGTTAGATCATTTTTATCGTCGCCACGAGTCTGCCTGCAAGGTTTCAGCTCGATTCGATCATGGGAAAAGGGTTAAAAATCGATCCAAAGCAGACAAGCAGACGCTACGAATTAAAATAAAGAGAGTAAAAACAATAAATAGTGAAAAAAGATAAAAGGTGTTTTAATTTAATTGTTATTCTTATTTTTACTTAAGTCGACAGTTAACCCTTTAAGTTCGAACACGTAAGTTACACGTATATTTTTTTAGATTATTAGGATGAACACTATTCTTTTATAATTTTCTTTCTTTTTTACACTGCGATCTATAATAATTGCTTCCACTTCCATGTTATTGCATCATGCATTGAACCGGAAAAGCACTTTATACTATAAAGATTTCAATAAACTGAGAGTAAATGTGAAGGATGTAACTAGTCTCACTACTTCTCGTAGGTTACGTGCACCAAATGTGAAATATAAGTTTCATAAACTATTTTATTTTATTTCTGTTTTTTATATGTCTTCTTAACTCTACTCAGCCTTAATAATTATTATTACTTAGGTACACATGTACATATATTAATACAAATAAAAATGATTTTTTTCTACATAACCACATGATTTTGTTCTATTTAACCAACCCGTTTCGAAAACTATCATTTCCTTTGTCAGGGTCCTATAAATACAATTATTGTCTTTTGTTTATAAACAGTAAATAATTTCTTTAACATAAATTATTCACGCATATTAGATTAGGGGTATAAAAGCAATGGCAGCAACATCCCACCGAAGTGTTTCTGAGATATATACAATGAATCTTTTACTACTCAAGGAAATTTCCCTGAAATCTATGAAACCTTCATCTTACTGGAAATAAGTTTTTAAAAATATTTCCCACCTAGGTTTTCCTTTTATACACGTGTGTAAATAAATATTTAACTTGCTAATATGAATATTGCTGTGTTTGCTACCAAATATTGGACTTTGCTGCATTTGCTATTTACATAGATGTATATTGCTATCTTTGCTATGATTTAACAGTGTAAAATCGACATCAACTCTCACTTTATCGCGAAGCGGCCATTTTGTCACTTGACAGATCCTTGGGGGTTGATTGGTTGAAGTGGATATTGAAAATATAGCTGCCTGCTTTTAAAAGTTATTTGAAAACATGATTTTGGAAGAGATAGAGCTATATTTCCTTTAAAATCTCGAATTCAATACATTCTAAATTCTGTGGGTGAAAAAAACGACAGAGTTGTTCTCTATGTACATTTCTTAGGAATAGGAAAAATTAGATAAGTCTGAAAATGTTAATTTTTTGAAAAAGAACAAATGACTTCATTAATTATTTGAAAATTTTGGCAAGAAACAACGACAACTTGGTCAACATTCTTGCAAAAAACAAACCTTGGTGCAAAAATTAAATAAAAATAATAAAGGCTTTAAGAGATATTTCCTAAAAAAACTTAATTCCCAAATTATGTTTTGGCTCTTCTGAAAACCTTCTTTTACTAATTTCGTTACGTTCCTCGTTCGTAACATTTATTTAAAAAAAAAAGGATATTACTGCCTTTGTTTTTATACACCTCAGATGATGAATCCTATCGATGACACGCGATATTTCAATATTATTTTTGTCTAGTTTGTTTATTTTTTCCTCAAAAAATACTCGTATTTTTTGGTATTCATGCATGAAATACGGGAGATATAGAAACTTCGCCGTTGCGAAGTTTCTGTATCTGTATGGAAAATGTGAGATCTTATTTGTATGGAAAATGTGAGATCGTAAATTTTCCATCTCCACGTCACTAGTCACGATCACCTCGCCCCTGGCTGTCTGCTGCACTTCCAAGAATTCTCATTTCATCCTCTTTGTTCGGCCCGGCGCACTCACCTGTGATTAAACACACGTGTGTGTGTGTGTTGTGTTGTGTTGGAGGTGTACATTACCGGCATTTAGCAGTACGTCCATTAATTAATTAACCGTGTCGTTATTTACCCGCCCTGATAACGGGGCTCACTATTGTTAGCGAATACAAAGCGTTCGTGGAACGCTCTTCTAATACCTGGTGCACACAACTCAACCGGCCTTCTAGGCTATTTATTTTATTTAGACTGTATCCAGGCACATATATACAGCCTAAGTACAGTACAGTCAGTGTTTTTGATAAGAAAAGAAAAATGACAATAAAATCATAAACAGGGTGTAACGAGCTAGTCCACAATACTTTATAGGTGAATTTCTGCCTTGATTATTAGTCGAAAATTTTCAAGCAACCATGATAATATAAAAAACCAAATTAATTAAGCAATTAGAAAGACATGCAGAAAAAACAAATCCACGAAAAAATATTTGGCTGCTACCGGGATTCGAACCGCGGATCTCCTGCTACCCGGGGCAGGCGCGTTATCCAATTACGCTGTAGCGGCCTTGTACATTTCCGTGAATATATCGACCTTAACTGTGAGTCTCATTTATTACTTGATTAACATATATTATCCGTTTTTAGAGCAATCAACTTTTTCTGGTACGGTAGGCACAAATTACTTTGTGTAACTGCCGCTAGGGTTCGCCAGAATTAACCGTTTAATAATTTTTGGACACATTTGATACAACATACATATATTATATTCAAGAACACATTCTTATTGTGAAGTTGCAATTTTTTCAAAACAAAGTTCTGAGCGATTTAAAAGCAAATTTATTAATCAATTAAAAAGACATACAGAAAAATCAAATCCACAAAAAAACATTTCGAACCACGGATCTCCTTATCCTATCAATAGTTATGTAGATACACAATATCAAAGTTTGCATTTTTTTTTAATATTTCTCACTTATTTATTTTATGCAAAACTTTTGAATTGAACTGTAATTACAGTAATTTATATCGATTGCGAAGAATTCATTTTTTTCAACGCAATTTGGAAAATTGATAAAAAAATATATTTCCCATTTCAATTTTCTTTTTAAATTGACATGTTTGAAAATCAAAATATTTTTTCCATTTTCGAAGATAGTGAAATATACAACGTGACCACTGTAAGAATGTGGTTTAGCTAATTTTCGCCAATTTTATTTTGATTTTGACATTTTTAAATCAAAAAGTTATTTTTTAAAAGATTATATAGCCTTGCATTCGGAGTGCGATATGTTTGTACACAATTATGATAATATTAATTATTTTCGATTATTTCGTTTAAATTTTACATTTCAACAATATTATTTATGCGATGAAATGTTTCATTACGAGTTTTATTTTCATTATAAATGCAAGCATTGCTCATAGTCAACGCCGGTGCAGACCGTGTCCTATTTATATTTTGCGCTGCACGGGATGTGTATTCATACTAATATTTTACATATTATCTCGTTAAATTTTCATTCGCCCGTCCACAGGACTGCGCAAGCAATGACGCCATGTTTATTTTAGTTGGGTCTTGTTTATTTAGAAGCCTTCCTTGAGACGTGTGCACGACAAAATAACACTTTTATCTGGGTTTTTTTAAACAAGCAAAAGTTAAACATTGTTTATTGGAAAACAATACAGAGTGTAACAGAGCTTGTCCATAATATTTTAAATTCCATAATACTTAACACGGTAGATTCCAACCTAATAATTAATATCAATAAGTAATAGGCATGATGACATATTTTGAAATAACCTTCTATAATGTAGGTACACGTCTACTATTATTGAAAATAACATTATTTCAGTAATAAACTAAGTTTTTACGCAAATAAATGCATTTTCACCTACCTATTTTTAATTTTGCGTAAAAACGCCCGCAGCTGTCATGGCGTCTACGTGAACTAAAGCCTAAGTAAACATTGCATTGTGTCTGTGACAATAGTTCAAAGACACGGTGATGGGTACTTAGGCGTGACATCATTCGCTCTGACTGGTGTTTCAGTTAAAATGGCGGATTGCACAATTTTATACTTTTATTTTATTGAAAATTTTATTAATCTCAATGTGTATATTAAAACTGGATCATTTTTTAGAAACCTTTCAAAATATTTTCGTCTCTAAAATCACTTATTCTTTCATTCTTTAATACTGTCATCATGCCTTTTATAGAAATAAGCGAGTTCATGATTTTTTTTCAATATTTTTGACTTATCTTCTGTAAAACGCTGTAATACAGTAGACTCCCGATTATCCGGGGTCGCATTAACCGGGGCAAGTAAAGATTCTGTTTTAACCTTTCTAAATTCTTAAGTGCAAAAATATTTTTCTATAAGTAATATTAGGTACTTAAGTAAATAAAATATAAAACTCGTTAAGTTATGGACACGTAGAATGGCGAAATTGTGAATATCCCGAAACACGAAATTTCGGGAATCCCTGTCACTGACTTATTTATTTTGACAAAAGCCGTAATAAAAGTTTTTGTACTACAATCACATTAAAAAACATAAAAAATAAGTATACAATGAACGCTTTTCAAAAAAATATGCAATAATGAACTAAATATCGACGTATTAGGTACATAGATTGCAGGGGCGTGCAGTGGGAACATCGCAGCAAAGCTTTTACATAACCAATTATTTGAAAAATAAATCGAAATACAATAAATATTTTGTAATATTTCTGTCACAATTGTTGTCATCGTATTCATATTTTGATGTATCAAAAAATATGTAGCATGAATTTTTTTTTTCCAAAATATACGTTTACAAAAAAATGTTCCCACTGCACGCGCCTGATAGATAGACAGAAACATCAAGTATCAGGAATCAGGGCTAATTACAAAAGTTGAGTGCAAAGTATTCCGTCGATCACTAAGACCGATTTGAGTCGAGCTGAGTAATTGAATTTGAACTCTGTTTTCAAAGCGAAACGACCTCTGCGCGATTTCCTGAACACCCATTTATGGAAGCCGGCCGGCAGTTTAGCGAATGCCACCTCTAATAGGAGTTTAGGAAAAAAAAGCGGAATTTTCAAGTTCGCGCCTTGGTAGAATCAAGTGCGTCAGGAATCGATTTGAAGCTATTGTGCTTCTTCGGGAAATTGGTCGTTTGCTTCGATATTTTTTATTTTGTAACTTTGTATTTGTATTCGTATTTTCAAGCTTAATTATTCATCTATTATAATAACCTTATCCTTTTATCTACCGCGTTTCTTCGAATACAAGACCGGTCTTATATTAATTTCATAGCCAAAAAACGAACTACTTAGGTCTTATTTCCGATTTAGGTTTTATTTTTGTAAGGAAAACCAAAAGTACAAATTAAGTTAACACCCAATCTCGCCTTATAGGGTGGATACTTTTCAGCAAAATCCGTGTAAAAGAAAACCTCGCATTGTGAACATAATTAAGGTTTATCCTCAGTATGCATAGGCGCATGACTTTTTAAGCTTGGCTTTTGATTACAAGAACAATTGCATTGTGAACATGGAAAAGGTTTTTTCTGAGTGTGTTTGAGGATATGAATTATTAAATTTGATTTACGTTTGCATGAATAATTGCACTGTGAACGAGAAAAACACTTTTCCCCGGTGTGCTTATGAGCATGGTTTTTTAAATCTGACTTTCGTTTGCAAGAATAACTTCACTGTGAACATAAATAAGGTTTATCCTCAGTATTCGTAAGGGCGTTATTTAGATAGGTCTTATTTTAGAAGTAGGTCTTATATTAAAACCATCCTGAAAAATCGTGATAGGTCTTACTTTCGAGGTAGATCATATATTCGAGGAAACAAGGTAATATACGTTATAATATATACATCATCATCAGCCTGGATGAAGGATGAACTTTGTTATTCGCCGCCACGTTTTTCTGCGAATTTTAATGTTTTCCTAAGTCCAGTGGGCTTTAAAGCGGCTTGTCGGCCGCCTGCGTATAACTTTCTCAGCTATTTTTCTCTAGCCGGCGTTTCAAATTCCATTGCGGGGTCCATCATCATGTCTCTGATGATAGATTCTGTAGTGGAATCTGGCCAGAGAGGTCAGCAGAATAATCTAGAATGAATTGATTAAGAAGTGCGGGATATTATAAGTCGTATTCTGTTGTTTTATGTAAAGTCGGGTATTGAAAAGGAAAAAATATCCACAAAGTTGAACAATAATCATCTTATAAATCATGACAAAAAATATGACAATCATGGCAAAACTTTTATCTTTTATATTAAAATGCGTCCAAGAGAGTCAGGTCAAGAGATCGTGAAATATGTAAAATATATATTATAACGGCGTGGCGTTTCAGTTTCTTGAGATTTTACATATTTTTATTATTAAAAATCTAATCTATCTTATAATAATTTCGTTGTTTGTCTGTCTGTTACGTCCTGCTGTCGTTGCTGAAATGATGTATGAATTACAACATTAGATCATTAGAGTGACACGCAATCAGCGCAATGGCTCAGTCAACACGCAACGGTCGCCCACCAAATTATTTTGATTTTTCACGGGAGTGCGACTAGTACAAACATAATTTTACAACTTCTTCAAAAATAGCAAAGTGATTTTGTGGTGACATCATTAATTGTATAATTTTACTTATTTTTCTTATAATTATATTATTTGTAATTTGACTTCGTAATCTCGTCTCATAATAATTTAACATTTAAAGGTAGGTACCCACCTACATAAATTTGGTATTTTTGATGTTTTTGGCTTTTTTTAGTTGGACATAATTATTAATTTTAAAAAACTGACAAACTTTATATAAACATCATTGATTATTTTTACATGTCTACCGGTTTCGGTACCGATTTCCGTCCTGTCAATCAATGTGGCTTATACAAAGTTTGTTAGTTTTTTAAAATTAATGATGTAGTTTGGAATGATGGAATGGTAAAGCTAACTTCGTCTACATTTGCTCCCATAAAAAGTAGTCAATTATGCTTTTTAGTCGCATCCTAAACATTATTTACATATATTAATTTCCTATCTCATAAATATCTATTAAATATATTATAAGAATTTTTAATAAGCAATCATCGCTAGATCGAGTTTTTTTTGTTGTTTATTTTTGCCAGAACTATTTCAGTTCCTTCAATCTTGACCACTTTCTTTCCTCAGAAAGTTGTTTATTTGACGTCGATTAATTTACGATATACACATTACCGGCCGCAGTAATCTGCTTCACCTCGTGTGCTTCATCTCAGATGTCAATTATCCGCGCCACCTTGGACGGCCGGCGAGCTGGCTCGCTTTTTCTATTTCTGTTTTTAATTCGATTTCTTCAGCGGCGACTGCCAAATGCAATCAGCTCCATCGGACAGACATTACGCAACATTTGGAAGTGTGCTAATGTTCCTTAGGTATATAATTGTTCGCTTGTGTGTGTGCGTGCATGCATACACAGAGTGTTTTTTTTTTTTATTGTGATGATCATCACGAACGAGACGTAAGAATGTCTACTCTCCAGGATCCGGCTTTTAACAGCGTATAGGAAAATAATTCTTTCTTACTTTGGGAACGTTGTTAGAAGAACGGGAGACAACCAAGAGAAATTAATGAAAAAAATTCTTTCGTGCTTTGGGCACTTTGCTAGAAGAAATAGAAACAACATGAAGAAAATGGCAACTTCATGGATGGAAGGCGAGTGGCTAATCTGCAATAAGATGGCCATACTAGATATGATCGGAGCATCACTACTCGTTGCCTGCATGATTGATATCTGAACTGGACACTAAATTTCATCTGTCAAAGAGTTTCCACTTCTGCTTTTTAATGTCTTTGGGTCATCGTTCCCGCTGGCCTTAAAACCTTCCCAAATTACCCCTTCGGTCCGTGGTCTCTAGCGATGCTCAAAAGCATTATTTTAACCGGTTTCACAATAACCGTTATTTGAGAAATGTATCTGACGGAATCGATATGTATCACTTGAATCTCAACTGTTGTCGGATTGCAAAAAATATGTTCCCAATCGTCGATACAGATCCCGTATAATTTGTAAGGTGATCTCTATACTATGTAATATTCATGTGTAATCTGATTTATATTTGTACTGGTTGTCTCCCGTAAATAAATAAATAAATAATGTTTATTGTGTAATCGGTAAAAATAATGGTTTTGAACATCACCAGTCTCCAATTAGTTAATGCTGCCGAATTTGCTGTAGGATTCTGCTGATCGCCACATTAATTTACTCTAACAAAAAAAGCTATAAGATGTTTTATTTTATTTTGTGTAATATATGTCCTATAAAAATGTATCACGTTGAAAAGAGAACATTAGAAATAAAGTGCTAGAAAATGTTGATTCTTTTTACTCCCTTTCTTTTAACTCTTAGTTGATTTTTTTTACTCTTTTTCTTTTAACTCGTAGCGTCTGCTTGCTTGCTTGCTTGTCTGTCGAAAAAACTTTGGATCGATTTTTAACCCTTTTCCCGTGATCCAATCGAGCTGAAACTTTATAGACAGACTCGTGGCGACGATAAAAATTATCTAACAACTTTTCGTTTTAAAAAAATTAATAATTATAGTATAATTTTGGATTTTTCGAAATTTTTTATTACTCGCTTTCGTAGCGTCGCCCGACTCGAGCCCAACGCGTAGGTTAAGCGCCAAACGTGTTTTCACTAGTAAATGAGAAAGGGAGCATAATAAAAGCTTGGTTTTTATGGGTAAGTTTTTTTTAATTCGAGATTCCCGAGTGGACTGTGACATAGAAGGTCGCTTATGTTTACGTTACGTTACTTATGTGTGTGTTACGTTACGAGTATTTTTAATCTATAGACACCAACAAGGAAGAATTATGACGAAAAAAAATTCCTTTCGGGGTTGTATTAGTCATGCGATGCGATTTTTTTTATTTAAATAGTATTAATATTTTTAATGTTTGAACCATCAACTTTGTGGTCAGACATTTTAACGTAATGTTATTTATGTTAGTATATAACTACCAAAATTACTTTTTTGTCTACCGGTTTCGAGACGTAACCCGGCTCTTCGTCGGGAAAACCACTACACTAGCATGTAAAAATTGAACCATAATATTATTTACACACCAACACCTTCACAAAATACTCTTCAATTCAATTCAAATGTTCACAATTAGAGGAATGTTTCCTCTAATTAATTATCAAATTTTTATTCTAGTGTTATTTACATGCTGGGTTGTCCTGACGAAGAGACGGGTTACGTCTCGAAACCGGTAGACAAAAAATAATTTTTAGTGTTTATATACCAACGTAAATAACAATTTGTTAATATATTTAAAATTTGAAACCGTGCACGGCACGAGTTAATCGATCAGTTGCTAAATAATCAACCTGTATGTGTGATAATGTACCGGAAGACTTGTTGAGACCCGGCTGAGTAGATGATCTCGCTGACGAATCGTGACAGACTGACTTGTATTCCTGCATTTTATTTAAATTGATTTAAAAAAAATATATTCGATTCACAGAACTACAATAATTTTTGTCAATCAAAATGACTATAATGATGAAATACGTAGTGGTTCTTTTTTTAATTAAAATAACTTGTTACATCTGTGCTGTAATATATTTAAGTATTTTTAAATTTTAATTGAGTGTCATAATACCAGGGGCATCATCAGCTTTCGTCAGTTAGGTAACGTTTTTTAATTTCCACTTTCAGAGACGACTTCAGGAAATCAGTTGGCCAACGCTCGTCCACCAGGCCACGGGGCGTGCCCCTGTAATCCAGCGTTACAATATAACTAGAAATATCCCGCATATAATGACAATAATAAATTTATTTCACCGTAACGGAGTAGTGTGTGCAATACATGAACCGCCTTCTTCTGTTCCTTCGTCATGTTCTTGACAGAGCAATCATGGTCACTGTATTAATAAATACGCGAGATAACTAAATTATTTAATTAATTAATGGAAAATGCATAAAGATAAGGAAAGGAACGTGTTATCCATTTTCTTAGACTTAAAACGCGCGTTTGAAACGATAGATAAAGATAAACATGTCAGAAAACTTACATATATCGGAAGAAATGGAACAGAAAAGAAATGGTTTGTTAACTATTTTATCAAAACAAGACAAATAACAAAATTTGAAGATACGCTTTCGAGTACACATACACAATTGATTGAAAAAAGTGTACCACAGGGGTTCGTGTTAGGCCTTCAAAAGCAAATACATGATTATCGGCAATTCAAATTCTTAGTAATAATTATTATTGATGGAGAATAGATAACGAAGGTGTTGAAGAGGTGAATGAATTAAAATATTTAGAAATATCGATTGACAACAAACTAATATTCGACAAATGCATTTTAATTTTTCTTATTTGATATAAGTTACTGTAATGATAGTTCAGTGTTTTACAAAATATAAGTCAGAAATATTGAAAAAAAAATGCAAACCTTGATGTCGCATATCTTCATAACTATTGATATGTCATAATAGCTTGAACATTTTCGACTCACAATCAAGGCAGGAATATAGTCCTGCGAGGTTATTAATGTTTTGAAAATTACCCTGTATACTGGTTTGATTTTTATATCGCCAAAGTTTAATTTCAAATCAAAATCAACAAAAACACGTGTAAATGGCACTCAATGAAATCTCTGGTATTATCTCATCCCATGGACCTGGGCCAATAGCGGAGTGTCTGTATTTTATTAAGTCAAATGACGGTATATGTTTGCGATATTTATGTCAGCAATTGCTAATATTTCTGTAATTAATTTATTATCTACCCGAATGTTTCGAATTTGTTTGTTTGTTTATTGATCATGTGATCGGAAGCAAACATGTAAAAACGTGTACTCATTTTTTTAAAATTGCTCCACGTTATTTTGGTTCTATTAGCACTCGTATTGAGAAAATGGGTAATTTGCAGTTGCAGATCATGATGGATGTTGCGAAGCGAATCTTCTAGGATGAGTCACTCACGCAACGCCGCGCTAAACCAAACCGAAAACGGTTGGCACATATACGCGATACAGCTACAGTATAAAAAAAACAATATGAAAAATGGCACACGCAAGTAACAAAGAGATGAAAATCAAACAAGCAAATAAAGCAGAGATAAAAAATGATACGTACCGATGACGGACGTATGAAAAAAGGCCTAGTCGTTTCGTACAGATCTTTTTGTTGCGATCGCATGCTCTACCGTTAGTTTCGAACAAAACAATCGGCTGTCTACACAATCAATGGTGAAAGTTCAATTTGTACGTTACCGGCGAGGCATACAAGACTGGCGATTTGAAAAATTGCAAGAAATGCATTAAATTTTTTTTAAATTTAATTTTAAAAAATGCCTTACATGTTTCAGACATGTGTAGCATACCACGCCCCCATGCATGTTTCCTGATTTGCCCCGCCCCATTTCGAATTCAATCTTTCTATTTTGTTTTGGTCTCTTCAAACAATTTTCTGAGTTTTCAGACGATGTCTAATTTGAAAACGCATTTAAAAGCTAATTATTCTTATATTTTTTTAAAAATTTAATTAATCAGTAATATACATAATATTTTATTACAATGATACCTAGAAAATGTTTACAAAGCAATATTTTTTTATATGTATATACCTCACCAAAAAGAATCATGATTCTTGTGTGTGGTGTGGGATAACCACTTACAATCAATAGGTAGTGTAATCTAATTAAATAACAATGATAAGGTAATATGTATACTATTATCTAATACATAAAAATCTTAATTAATAATACAATATATAGAATAATCAGTCAAGTAAACAATAATATAGAATAAGCAGTCAAAGGGGACCGAATTCAATCACAAAGTCAATTCTACAATAAATGAGAACCCGTTCGGGTTCACTGGGGGAATATTTACTTTATTATTTACACTTTTTATAATTTATCAAACTATAATCCTACGTTGTGCATATTTTAAGTTTCCAAACCCTTGGTTTGGTGGAATGGTTTGTTTTTAAAAGGTGATTAGAAAATTCAGAACACTTATTGCTATTTAAACGTCTTATGTGCTTCTTAACTCTAGTATCAAATTTTCTACGAGTTTTACCAATGATTACAATCGTTAAAAATAATATTTATATGACCGTATTTACTTAATATTTATCTTAGTTGTGCAACACTACATTGTGAAGCTCTCATTGTTTTCATAACAAATGTATCGAATTTTTATATCGAAATTATATAAATATGTAATTTCTAATTATTATGAAATATGCAAATATATAAAATAATCAAATACCTTGGTTTGAGTTGAGTTTGGTGTAACAGTGGTTGCAGATTATCGAAAGATGTCATTTTTTGCTAGTAAGAAAAATAGTTATGACTAACTAACTTAACTGACGATTTCATTACACTTAATAGTACAAAAAAGATTATTGGATGCATTCCTAGAACGATACGAGTATAATGATTCATTGTTTATGTTAAGGCGATCGTCTCCCAAAGTGAGCAAATTTCACAATTTTTTCTCAAATCTTCTCTTGCGTTTTTATCACTTTGTATGACAAAGATATCATATTAAAATTTATTCATCAGGTTCATATATTTTAAATGCGAATATTTTATAGTGTTTAAGTGACACAAACTAAATTATTTAATCATTTAATAAATAACCAAACCTACGATGTGTAAAAAAAATGAAGAAAATTGCCGCACTTTGTGTGTCTTTTATGACTAAATGGCCATGTGAGATTTCTTTTTTTTTTCTCAATAATCTTATATACTAAACGATTATCCTAAACATATAAAAATATTGCAAAATCTGTTAGTTTGTTTACTTATTAATTTGTGTTTTAAAAAACACTTTTTAAATATTTAATATTTTGCGAGTTTTTCTACCCTTTTTACATGGTCGCCAACATTTTTACTACAATCATCAAAAAAATAAAAACAAAACAAAAATTAAATTACGTAGATCGTTACGGGACCAAAGTCGAATGTACTTATAAACCAGTCATGTTTTATTTGTAAAATTTGAATCAAATTATCTTTAGCATCAAATTGGCCAGCAGCCCCCCCAGCTGTCTATTAGCCTACCCCATTTATTGCTTGAACAGACTTTACCCTGAACAGTGGCGTGACGAGAGAGTACTCAGCTCCCGGGGTAGCAAATGAATATCGTAAAACTACCCTGAAGTCTCTCTTTACATCTAGGATACAAAAATATTTTATATCCTCGATCTAGTAGCTGATCCAGAATTCCGGGATTAAACTTGTCATCTGGCACCTGTCGTGTTAGTTCTGCTACCAGCATTGCAATGTTTTATCTTATTCATAGTTTTTGAAGAGAATTTTGATGTTTTAATGTTATGTTGGCGCTGGAATGTAATACTATGAAATCTCTCTTCGCGAATGCAAATAATTTGATCAAATTTATTAATAAGTTTGCTTATACAGGGTTATTTGGAAAACATTAATAACCTCGCAGGACTATATTCCTGCCTTGATTATGAGTCGAAAAAGTTTGCATTTTTTTTTTTCAATATTTCTGACTTACTTTTTGTAAAACGTTCGACTATTATTACAGTAACTTATATCGAATATGAAAAATCATTCCCTTTAATACGTGACACATAAAATATTAAAAACCTTCGGATTCCAATTGGAATTTTTTCAGGGTTTTTATCATTTTATTTAACTTGTATATCATCGAATGAATTTTTCGTAATTGATATAAGATACTATAATGATAATCTAATGTTTTACAAAAAATAAGTCGGAAATATTTTAAAAAAATGCAAACTTTGATGTCGCATATCTCCGTAACTATTGATGTTAGGTCATGATAGCTTGAACATTTTCGACTCATAATCAAGGCAGGAATATAGTCCTTCGAGGGTATTAATGTTTTCAAATAACCCTGTATAACCACTCGAGTTTATTACTCCATAACTACTGATATTAGCTCGTGGTTGCTTGATTATTTTCGACTCATAATCCTCGTAATTGACTCGTAATCAACACCAACAAGGCAGGAATATAGTCCTGCGAGGTTATTAATGTTTTCCAAGTAACCCTGTATACAAAAAGTGTCTTGTCTAAATGAAGTCTTCATATGAGGCACTTTATTTTGTGAAGTGGTTCTGGTGGTATGGTGGTGTTTTGCCGTATGATGTATTGCAATATGACTGCTATAAAAATAATTACAGTTCTACCGTGAAGTTGTTGTATATTAAGAATGCTAGGTGCTTGAAAAAGTTTCTTTGTTGGGTATAAAAATGGTTTACTTGATATAACTCTCATTATGGATTTCTGAGCTTTAATAAGAGGATTTAGAATATTTCTTGTGGCACTCGCCCAGCCAATTATTGCATATTCTCCATATCAATTATTCCGTATCATAATAAAATTTGAAAACAATAATTATGCATGTTAATGATAATTTCAATACGAATTACCGCTACAATCGCAAATTGGGAAATGATTATCGTTAGATATCAGATATTTTTTTCTGATCCACTAAACCGTCTTAGGCAATAACTTTTTGTTAAATTTAAGTATATAAATAAGTAATTTTTATTATTATATTTAATCTTTTGTCTTCATTACTTGAGTTCGTTTTTAATTGGTGTTAAATTTTTTGCTTAAAATTTTACTAATGTTCTATTAAATATCTTACATTTAATTTTTTTGTTTTCCTATATTTAGTTTGTAATTATTGTAATACTTATCTTCTCATTTCACTACTCAAGTTATCGATTTAATTTTTATAAATTTCTTTTATGTTATCATTTTCAGCGTTCTATTACAAAATCACTTTTTTGTGGGCATTATTTTGGTCAATGGTACTTTTAAGTACTTACGAAATTGAATAAAAAAGAATAAAATTGATAATTTGGTATCGTTAGAAATAAGCAAATCAAGTTAAAGTAATTAAATCATAAATAACTTCTTCTTCAAAAACAGCAAAATAATTTTGTGGTGACATTATTAGTATAATTTATTAATAAAAATAAACTTTGTTTTCACCTCTTTTGTATTGAAAAATATCAACAGGTTTTAGAGCCCATGGCTCCTTCGCCAGGATACAATCGTATACTCAATTGTATCCTGATCTGAAACATGTTGATATTTTTCAATACAAAAGTGGTGAAAACAAAGTTCATTTTTATTAATTATAAAATAATAAATAACCAACTTAATTTAACCATCAATCCTATACTGAAACTATGTCTAACATTTGATGTAGTTTTCCCATTCTTTTTATCATAGGTATCTACTTAACCTTTTTACATTTAAGAAAGACAATCAAATTAGTATGTGTAAGCCGTGCGTACGACGTACATTGTTCCGTTCTGTTAGTAGCCGTAAACACCAACACAACGAAACAATATGCGTCGTGTGCGCGGTTCACACATACTAATTCGATTGTCTTTCTTAAATGGAAAGAGATCTCCCTATGTTTTTGTACTTATACAGTCAGTTACTAGAAATATTAAAAAAAGTTCTCAAGAAAAAGTTTTGATTATATTTTTTATCACCCCGACGATGAAGACGATTATTTTCGAAGCAGATAGGATAAATTAATATACTGTAAAAATGACCATATGAACAACCTTAATAATAAATTTGATTTAAATAATATATATTTTTCAAATACAAACAAAAATTAATTCACTTTCGGTTTCATCCTGTTCCTGAGATGAAGCAGAACTTCAAATTCCATCAAAAGAAGCCAAGCCTCTGAATAATCTGTAGGTGCAATTCTCCAATAAATCATTCATATCTTTTAATTAATGCGGCGTGTTGCTGCAAAATCTAGCGGCGTCTGTGCCGCCTCGCATTATTCAGCGCTGTAATAAGAGAGAGAACCCTAAATATTCCACGCACCAGCTGTCGCCAAGAGCGCGGGGAATCGTGTCAAGTTGCACAACTTGGGAATATTGGAAATAGGCGGGATACTAGGTCACCTGAATTAGTTTCATAACTAAAATATTTTTTTATATCGTGTTTCTTCATCGTTCTCTCACTTTCTCCCCGCCTTTCTCTCGTGTTCGAGCATCGCGCCCCTCTGAACTGCTTCTACAACATGGCCTACGTTGTAGCTCTTCGCTACCCTGGACCTCGTGTAGTGAGGCTTCACCGCAGACTGCCAAAATAAAGGGTGTCTCATAGTTAGTTAGTAGAAATTACTTCTGCGGAGTCTTCTTCGTTCAATTTGGAATAGAAAATATTTTGTACACTTTGGGTAAAATGTCGACAGTTACGGAGACGAGTGACATCAAAATTTGCATATTTTTTCAATATTACTTACTGACTTATTTTCTGTAAAACATTGGGCTATCACTACAGTAACATATATGGGAATTAAAAATTTATTCGCTTTAATAGTAGTCATATTAAATGAAAAAAATATATTTTTCAAATTTCCGCGAGGTTTGATTTGTACCAAGACAAATGAATTTTCTATATCTATACCTATAAAATTCAATGTCTGTTTATCTGTATGTTTTCTATACAAATGTACATCGTTTGACCGATCAGACTCAAGTTTTGCATACTTATTCTTTAGGAACCGGCTGGAAATATAAGTTACATTTCCTCCGTTCCCTTTACCTGTCCCCCACTCCTGATATATTTTCCATGCAAATCTGTACCGTTAGACCGATCCGAGTCAAATTTTGCAAACTTTTTATTCAGGCCTCGGTGGATAATGTAAGCAACATTTCCTCCCTCCCCCTGATATATTTTCCATGCAAATAGGTACGTAGCGTTTGACCGATCTGACTAAAATTTTGCATAATTTTTCTTTTGGACCCGGTGGGTTAACGTAGGCCATATCCCCCTCCCCCCCTTCGCCCTTCCAAATTTTGCATACTTATTTTTTAGCATCTGGCGGGTAACATAGGCGACATTTCTCCCACTTCCTCTTCTAATATATTTTCTGTACAAATCTACACCGTTTGAACGATCTGACCCAAACTTTGCAAACTTATTCTTAAGGACCCAGCGGGTAACATAGGGCACATTTCCCTCCCGGATATCCCATCCATCCCAGCCTTGATTAAATGGAAACATTGTTTTTATTAGAGGCTTTGCAAAACAATGGAACCTTTGTTTTCCCGCACAAACTTTTGTTAACTTCATACTTTCATGATACTACAACCTTTCGTGATGTCGCTTATCATCTCAAGTATTGACATAACACCCAAAGTGTAAGGAATATTTTTCACTCAAAATTTAGTGAAGAAGCTAGAGACGTATTCCCGATGACAATACAATAATCATTCATTAATATTATAAAATTAGTTTATTTATTTATTATTTAAATATTTTGAATATTGTCGCGTTATTTTATCAGACATTGTGTATTTATTTTTATTTATTTATTTCAAAAATCCTTGTTTACAATATATAGGTACTTAATGCTGGTATATGCCTCTGACATCTGTCGGGTTTTATTATTTTAAACATTATTTCTGATGCGCTGTTGCCATGTTATAATTCCGTGTTCCCGTATTACGGAGAATAGAGAGTTTCGCGCCTTTGGGCCTGCCACCGCAAATGCCCGTTCGCTAAACTTAGTCTTCTAGCAATGTTTGATCGGTTGCCTTTGCTTTCTTCTTCAGTTCTTATTAAAGTAAAGGCTGACCTCTGAGTTTTATTCAAGTTGTCTAGGATACAGAGCTTTTAAAGATTCTATAAATATTCCATGTTATGTGTTGCCTTGTAAATAAACCATCGCAATTTGAATTCCAGGCTTTCAGGGTAACGGTGCCAATGTAGTTCACGCGAAAGGGATGGGTACACCAACATTGTTACTCATGTTGATTTTTTGTTTTCATGATTATTTGTTCTAACAAATTATTTTTTTGCTAATTAGGGTGTTTTTAACTTTAACATTAAAATTAAATAAAAAGAGATTGGCTATAAAATTATATTTTATAATAAAGATAATTTTATGTCACTAGTGTTTAAATATTCAAATTCAAATACTATGATTTTTGAAATAAACTTGCACAATTTTCAAGCGTTGTTCTAGTGAAAGTCTATTCATGGTGAAATAGCAAACCAATCGGTTGTCAAATTGACTGTCGCTGGAAAACGTGTTGCTAATTCGAAAAATTCCTCTAAAATCCTTATTTATAAAATCAAAACAATCCTGTAAAAGGACACTTTATTTAGACACTAATGGCATAACATTATTATCCTTCCAATAAAGACAATACATAGTCATAATCACGATTTTTACGTGTTTCAATTCATTTTATAGTTCTATTACCTTTAAAAAACACTATATGTAAGCGATTGACGTTACTCGGACCAATTCGAGAACCTTGTCGCTTACCTGTCGTGAAGATGAAATTTTTTTTTAAATAAATATTAAATTTCAGCTGTTGGAATTGAGTTCGTATACGATCAAACATATTTTTTTTTACTGAATTTAAAATAAAGTTAAATACTTAGTTTTAAACCACTTATTACTATATATTCGTCAACTAGTTTCCGTTGGTCTCAACCTTCATCAGAACAGTATAATATCTGTATTATATTGTCCTGATGGAGGTTAGTTGACGAATATATAGTAATAAGTGGTTTAAAACAAGCCACAAAGTATTTTCTTGCTTTAATAATTAAATACTTTTTATTTTACAGGAGAGACGTCTCACTGTTACGACGCAATATCTGAACATGGCTGCATTTTATTTTCCGTTTTATTTACGTGCTTAATTTATTTTACGTCTAACTTTCAGTTTTGCATATCCGTCCGCGCCGTTGACGCCGATTGCGCAACATTCAAAGCGCACCCAGATAACTAACTAACCACGTCTAGATAGCTTACTCACAATAGCCATTTGATTTATATTGCGGACACGAAACGCATTAATTTCACTCGAAGAGTTATATAATTTGATTTGTTATCTGTAGGATCATTAACGTGTTAATTATAATATAATCCGATTACGGAACCTCTGGCGATTTATTAAATCAACATTAAATTATCTTGAGGAAATGTTGCTGAAAATGTTGGGGTATATGGGTAACATATGGGAAAGGCAGGAATACCCAAAACAAAAAAGATATTTTATAGATGTCTCATAAAGACGAAATTATATTTTTTATGGAAAAATAGGTATAGAAGTCTTTGGGTGTTCATAGGGCTTACGAAATATCGTACGGCTGGCTTAAGTGATCACTTTGTAATGTAACGTTTACCATTTCTACCTGTGTTAGGATACCACATCTATTAAATTTTTGGAATATTATATATTTAAGTTTTACAACTCGAAATAATAAAAAAAAACTAATCATCAAAAAATCAAACTAAATAATAATCGTTTTCTGTCTGCCTGTCTATCCGTAACTTCTTTTATTAAAACTTTTTTTTTCTAAATAAATAAATGTACGCCAGTATGTATATTAAATCTCAAAATGTTACAATAATTTTGCTAAATAAATTAAAATATAAATTTTAGTTAAGTAAAGCTTATTTCAACGTTCTGATTGCACATCCCTGGCACTAGGGATTAATATAAACTCAGTTATTTAATTTTAAAAAATGAAAGGTCCAGTAAGCAAAATCTTTCATATCCAGTCATGTCTTAAAATACTACAGTTGTAAAATTATTTTTTTCGACATGTTATTAAAAATGAAACAAACGACAAGACTTATTTTATACTAGCTGTCCTTACCCGGCATTGCACGGGTTAAGGATTAAGTTTAAAATACATTTGTGAGGGTAAACAAAGGTTCGATTCGAATGGTATAGATTCGCATTGAAAATATATCATCGGAGGGGAAGGGTTGAATGAATGGGGGGAAATGTCAAATATGTTACCCGCCGGCTCCTAAAGAATAATTTTCCCAATTTTGAGTCCGATCGGACGAAAGGTACAGATTTACCTAGAAAATATATCAGGGGAGGGAAGGGTTAAAAGAATAGGGGGAAATGTCAGATATATTTCCCGCCGAGCCCTTTAGAATAAGTTTCCAAATTTTGAGTCCAATCGGTCAAACGGTACAGATTTGCATCAGAAATATGTCAGGGGGAGGAGAAAGGCTATGAGAATAAGGAGGATATGTTGCCTATGTTACCCGCCGGGTCCTAAAGCATAAGTATGCAAAATTTGAATCGAATCGGACAAACGGTGTGGATTTGTATAGAGAACAGACAGACAGACAGACGTTGAGTTTTATAGGTATAGATTCATTAGTTCTCTTCGGTAGCTGGCACTATTTTAGTCATTTCCTGCGTCACGTTTGCACACAATGGTACCACTGCACCCTCTGGCACTTATCACCTGCTTATTGATCGACCCAGTGGGAGAGTTTCCTCACCCGGTCCCCTTTAGAAACATTCGGTTACCAAGCTAGTGTGCCATTGAACCGTGAAGACCTTCATTCTCTAAATGAAACAACATAATTGTTTTGAATTTCTATCGCCATACGAATACCATGTTATTATCTGACAATATAGAGTTTTTGTGCTCAAATATAAAAGTATTAAGTAGTGTACATCTTTTTATTTAAGAAAGACAATCGAATTAGTATGTGTATGCTATGCGTACACGCACATTTTTCCGTTGTATATGCGTTTACACCAACACAACTAAACAATGTGCCTCGTACGCACGGCTTACACATACTAGTTCAAGTGTCTTTCTTAAATGAGAAAGATTCCTGCCTGAATTGGACGTAATTATGTAGAAATCATGAAACTGAGAAAATGGCTTCCATAAATGTTAACCTACAAAAATCAAATACGTCGATATTGAATTAATTATTACATATTTTTTTGCATATGGCTTTGTGCAGATGCTTATTAAAATAATTATAAGAAAAAACTTTTATTTACGAAGATATATGACACGTTTCACAGGTTGGATTCTTTCTACAAAATGACTTAATGTACGAAAAACTACACTTATTTTTTTTATGTAGATTGTATGTTCTGTAATTTTAATAAAGCATGAATTATCGGAAGCGTAGAAACGTTCAAACCCCTTAGATGTTTTTTCTACAAAATTATTATCGTGAAGTAACAGTAGTTGCATAATGCGTCCATAACACACGGATGTAAACAATATTTTTGTTTGCCAAAAATTTGTAAATTTAATGTTGGGGAAAACTGTCCAACCACTTTTTTGGAGTTTAAGAGTTAATTTAACGGTTATAGCCGTGATTTGGGTGGTAAAAGTATTGAATTTACAAAATAAACTATATCACTTGAGGCTTGGACGTTTTCAGCACATAAAGATATCGTGTAGAGCTAACCAAACTCGTTCATAACTCATTTTTATATATTAACAACTTTTAAGTTTGCATTTTTTCAATATTTCTGCATTAGCTTGTGTAAAACTTTGGACTATTATTAAAGGAACTAAATAAAAAATTATTTAAATCCTACATAAAAATTCTAATTCAAATTTCTGCAAGGTTTTAATAAATGTATTTGAATTAATAACAAGAAAACAGTTTGTGTAAACTACTCTTAATTAAGTTATAAACATGTTTCGGCAGCCAATGGTCCCTTTATCAGGAAAATTAAATTTCGATGTATGGACATTAAAAATATGTGGGAGCTGAATAAGTAATTAGGAACTAATGTGAAAACGAATTTAAAAGCTATCTTTTTGCAAAAGGACCTGGTTTATATGTGAGGTATAAAAGTATATGATTTATATTTAAGGTATATTGAGGATTACTAATTTATGATTTACTGAATTCGAGATTTTATAGGAAACAGCCTATTAATTTATGGGTATCATGTTTTTGGAAGGGGTACATAAAATCTAGTATTCAGTACATTTCATATTCGCAATCCTCAGTGACTGCATTCAAAACATTTTTTAATTTTTTGGATTTTGCTGCCTTTGCTTTTATATTCCACATTCCACATATAATAATTTAATTTTCTATTAACGCTCATTTATTATTT
Source organism: Agrypnia vestita (assembly GCA_016648135.1). Lineage (NCBI taxonomy): Eukaryota > Metazoa > Arthropoda > Insecta > Trichoptera > Phryganeidae > Agrypnia > Agrypnia vestita. Next base: position 34,715 of record JADDOH010012967.1, read on the forward strand.
AGTACAAATTAGACAGTGAATGGACACCCTCTGCATTCTCAGGGTCGTTTTATGAGCGAAAGCTGACATATGGACCCTACTCATATGTCGCCAGGTTGACAATTTTTTTCTAAAATGCCGTCTCCGTGTCACGTAAAGGGCGACGCAATCCGGAGAGGCCTGCAAAAATCCACCCACTGTATCTCTCCCACACAGAAATGAACATTTATTAGATAAACATACTTGGTATTATCAAATATTATAAGTTAAAGAAGATATATATTTACGGTAACAATAGAAGAAAATTAGACAGTTAAGTTACAAATTAGACAACGAATGGGGACCCACCACTTTCCCAGGGCCGTTCTATGAGCCGACGGCTCCCATATCGGCCCTACTCTTGCGTCGCCAGGTTGACATTTTTCTTATTTAAAGCCATTCCCGTGCGGCGCCCGTGTATAGGGCGAACGCCGCAAGGTTCTGGCAGCAAAAAACCCATTCGTTGTCCCCTCCACCAAGAACTTTCTTTATTAAATCAAATACAAATGTTTTGTGTTACTATTTTGCTATCTTCTTTTTATTTTGATTTTGGATTTAACCTGATTTTATTTATATTTTTCTTTGCTTTTGTTTTTCTACTTCTGATTTTTATGCCGCTGCACAAATCTATTTCTTTTATATGCTTTTAATTTTCTTGTATTTGTATTACAAATTAGACAGTCAACTTTGGCACGAAGTGGCCGCCACACTATCTGACAAAAGCAATTGGTAGGGAAAAACTGACCAGCCAAAGCAATCGGCAAAGCCAGTTGCTTTCTGCTGCGTATTATAAAGTTGTAATAGTTAACTTTAATATTTCTTATGATTTTGAGATACTCCAACGATTTGATACCAGTTAACGTAGTCGATCTTCCGCATCATTAGTTTTCTTCCCAGCATCGAATAATGGTATTCCGTGCTACACGAATCTCGTCCGGTTCAGGTCTTGGCTCGGCCCCTTATTACATGCCGGTGTCTCCCGCGTTATCACAAATAGACCTGACGAAGACGTGGATTGTAGTCGCTCCAAGGATAGGAAGAACGGTGTATAATATAACCCGCGGTTGGGCCCTTTAGCGGTGTCCCTAACCATTTTATTAATACATTGGCTCTTGGCCGGGAATTCAGGTCAAAGTCACGAACGGTCGGCTGTTGCGCAATAGTTTTACCGGTGGTCGGGTTCTGTTCAGTGCTGGTCACACTCGTCGGTCGTTTCATTTTGTGTGTATTTTACCGTTATATTCAAAATATGGATGCGAATCCCGGAATCTGCAAAAGAGTAACAAAAGTCGGCTAAACTCAGATCTAGGTACATATATGTATGAATATGTGATTAATTTACGCAGAATGAATGATTTAGAAGTACAATTAATAAAATAAACTTAGTTTTCACCACTTTTGTATTGAAAATATCAACACGTTTCAGTGACCCCTTCGTCAGAATACAATTGTATACTAACAAAATTAGATTCAAAAATCTAAATATTAAAAAGGTTATATAATAAAAATGAATACTAATAAAGTACCTACTTAACATGAAAATAAATTTAAAAGATAACTATTTGTAAAAAGGACCTGTTTATTCATAATATTCAATTTACTATTAACACTTTTTCTTGTTTCCAAAATTTCTAATTTATCAAACTCTGATTCTGTATAATTTGTATGTAAAATTTGTAAGCCCTTATTAATATCAAAAGAATGATGCATAGCCTAAAGATTATATTAATAATGTCACCACAAAATTATTTTGTTGTTTTTGAAGAAGAAGATTTAAAAGTGTTTTTGTATCGAGTTATACTAGTTTACGTAATTTGAAATTTTAAACTCGATACATTTTAATGTCCCGTAGATACAAACAAGGGCACCACGCCTTTTTTACTTGGCCTTACGCCTTTCATTCTTGACACTTATAACATGACTTGCAGATATAGACAGAAGTTTTGAGCAATTAACTAACTCTGTTAGGGGTAAACTTACGAGGTGACACATTTCCCCGCACACACACACAGCAACTGACTTATTTTAAATATTATTTATATTTCCATTTCGATTAGTATCTACTACATTATATTCACTAAATAGGTGCGAAAAATATTATTTTAGATTAAGACTTTGTATAAATAAATAAATTTTGCCAATAACAACTAAAATTATTAATAATCTAAATTAGTCAGGTTGTCATATAAGATTAGATTGCGAAGTTGTTGATCACATTTCGTCATATCACGTAAGATTAAATTAAAGTTATTCATCATCGATAGAATCATGATACGGTAAGGCAAGCAATGTCTATGGAGCCTTATCGACAGTCATGTAGAGGAAGACCAAAGAATTCCAGGATGACGCAAGGCTCCGAAATCCTGAAGAGAAACGGCTTAGATGAAAAAGACACCATGAACCGAAGAACATACAGCCTGAGAACGAGAAGAGCCGACCCCAACAGCCTACCTAGGCAATGAGTTAGGAGTTAGGACAGTGCCACGAATAAGATGAAGAGTTAGAATCTTCATGTAAATTTTTTGGTCCCATTCAAAACCACTTTTGAAATCTGTTTCCCGAATCGATGTGTCATTTTTATGCGATTGTTAAAATATCGTAGTTTTGAAGGGGCGCGACAACAAAATTTAGACACGGAGCTACAATCTGCGCTGTCGTCAAGCGACTCTTTGTGCCATTATTGATTGCATTTTGTGCGTCAGATGATATTACATAATCTATGGAAATTTCTAACAAGTGTTATTACAATCTGAAAGTAATATTATTACTCATTGCAATAGTGACCGCGACCATTATTCCCGTAAAACTTATCTAATTTAAATATAATAATTTCTTTCACCGCCTGACCGTAACTTGCTTATAATATATATATATATATATATATATATGTTAAATCTAAGGCTTTCACGGGTACAATATATGTTAGTTCTAACTACTTTGGGGGTAACCCGCGTCAAATTCTGGTCATCAGGACCAGTCGTCTGCCGACGCATTGCTGTGTCATTGAAGATGCATTGGAAAATTATTTTTTAAAACCTAAACTGTGGATAAGATACGTAGATGACACGTTCGTAATATGGCCTCATGGATTGAACGAACTAAATAAATTTCTCGATTATCTGAACGGTATACACGAGGACATAAAATTCACTATGGAAATGGAAAATAACAATGAAATACCTTTCCTTGATGTCCTAGTGCTCAAAAAAGATAACGGCAGTCTCGGCCACACTGTTTATAGAAAGGCTACGCACACAGACAGGTATCTCCATGCATCTTCTAATCATCACCCGGCGCAAATTGCGTCAGTTGCAAATACATTGGTGTCAAGAGCAATAAAAATATCCGACTCCGACCATCGTAATGAAGAAATAAACCATCTTAAAAATACGCTACAATGTAATGGATTCTCTAAACAAATAGTTAACAAAGTAGTTAAACGCCAGTCGGACATTGAAAATAGAAATAAAACAGTTAAAGTATTACGGAAAAACCTTTATCAACAGCCTTTTTACCATATATAAGAGGGACAACAGATAAACTCAGCCGTCTACTTAGAAAATATAACATAAGAACGATATTTAGGACTGAAAACAAAATATCTAGCCTTCTACGCAGTGTAAAAGACAAAATACACCTAGAGTCCCATGGTGTATACGAAAGACCATGTGGATCGTGCGACCAGACATATGTTGGAAAAAGCAACAGAAAGATATCTGCTAGGGTTGCTGAACATAGAGTTGATATGACCAACAAAAAACTAACATCGTCGCTTGTCCAACACACGCTCGAAGAAGGCCACAGCATAGACTATAATAATACACGAATAATAGCGAACGTCCAAAACGAAACAGTAAGGATATTTAGAGAAGCTATAGAGATATATAAAAGAATAAATATTATCAACAATAGAGATGATGGTATACGTCTCCCAACGGAATGGAAAAGCATTCTATTCAACAGTAGATTTCTTAGTAAAAATAAAAATAATATATTAGCGCGCAAAAATCAATTAAATATAACCACCGACACAATAGAAGCAACATCAAGTACAAAGCGCATCACAAGGAGCCAAACAAACGCAATTAAGGCCAACAACGGCCGGGAACACCCATTATTTAATACAAAATTCCCGAAAATCATTAAGGCCAATAATGACCACAGTACCCAAATTTAGACTTTAACTTACCAGACCTCACTTGGTAATAAGCTTCGATACGAACGGAGGTGTTCGCACTGCCCCTCGTGACGGAAATTTATTAACAAGCAACCTGAAGATGCCTGTTGTGATTCAGGCGAAACGTCGGTTGACGAATGGTCCTTCTGAGGACCAGATTTTGACGCGGGTTACCCCCAAAGAAATCAATACTAAACATATTATATATTATATATATCGTATGATATATAATATGATATATATATATATATATATATATATATATATATATATGACGAACTACTTTCTGGGGGAACCCGCGTCAAACAGTCCTGAAAAGGACTTTTAAACTCCCGACGTTTCGAACAGGTAACACTGCTCATTCTCAAGGGCCTCTTATTTTGATTCCTGCCCAAAACTGGACGAGTAAACCCGACTGTTCGGGGCAAGAGCCAGAACAAAAGTGAATTAAAATCCTTATTGGTGCTAAACATTATTGATTTTTATTTATTTGTTTAATAGCCGACTTTGGGAACGGGTAATTACTTTACTAATTGGTTTTTCCATTGCTGAATTTTCTGGGTTAATTTTAAAAGTTATTATTTTTTTTTTTTTATATATAGGGCTATCCACCACCATACCCACAGGTGGTTATGGTGGTGGATAGCCCTTGGTGTCACATCGAAAATATGCGAGTTTGATGGAGGTGGCTGTGCGTGGGTGGGAGTGGGTGACAAAAATGTGCTTTCTAGCACATTGTTTTGTTATGGGAAGGCCGCAAATGCTTCAGATTGTTTCAAAATAGGCGCGCTGACTGTGTCGGGAGTCTAGAAGGTTCCGGAAACCTGCTCTAGAAAGTTCTGGAAGGAGAAGGTTCTAGAAAATTTCCGAAAGTTCTATAAGATTCTAAACTGAGTGGCGGAATAAATCGGTGTGTCTAGAAGGTTCCTGTTCATTCGAATTTCTTGAAAGTTCTGGAAGGAGAATGTTCTAGAAGGTTCGCGAAAGTTCTATGACGATCCAAACAGTGTTTTAAAAATCTACGCGTGCGAAGCCGCACGGACACAGCTAGTTTACTATAATAATTTAGAGTGTGACACCCAACGAGCGAGCAACACACAACGGTCGACCACCCAATTACCGCAATTTTTCACGGCGTATGGCTAGTTTAAAAAGTATTTAAACAGTATCGTGACATACTAACCCGACGCTTCCTGGCGGTAGGTTTGCAATTTCTCTAAATAAAATGGTTGGTGTATTTGCTAAATTAAATAAAAAACGGAAAAAGAGCCGGGGCCGGATTAGACCCCGCACTTTAAGATTTTATTCATATTTCCTTATCTGGAATATTAAATCATTGGTTCTACAAAGTGTGCGATATTGCCGTAATATATAAATTTCATAATGTGCAACGTCATACGTTGGCACATCACTCTCGTCAATTTATTTAGTGTGTAGATTAGCGATGGTAATTTAACCGGTGGCACGCAAACCGTTATTTGAGCTTTGTTTAATATTGTTTTGTACAAGCATCCGTACTAGACAACAGTTATATTTCAGTTATCAATCATCGATACAATCAGATACAAATCACAAATAAATGTACCGAAAGTAACCGGTCAAAATAACGGTTTAACCACCACTAGTAAAGATGCTAGTGAAAAACTGTTAAACCTTTTTTCAGCCGGTATTTTGAGATTTGTGTTCGATTGTGAAAACGATTAGTAATTGATTATTCACAATTCAACGAGAAAACACTAGTACACTAGAAACTAAACTGGAGTAGCTTGTTGGTCTTGTGGTTAGGAGTTTTTTTTAATTTTATTTTTATTTTTTTTTATTTTTTATTTTTTTATTTTTTTTATTAGAGACACTAACAGGATAATGGGTTCATGACACTCAGATAATAAACATTATAGTGAAGACTATGCCCATTATCCCAATTACAAGTGTCTTCGGCACGCTCTAGTAACATGTATTTTTGTAATTAATTTATTTCACATGTACATTTATGTATATTATATATTTGTGTTTGAGTGTAGTGCGATTAGTATTTAATGGATCTATTATAGGTTCATGTCGTCGTTTAGAAAATGGATGTTGTGTATGAGTGAGTTTTTGAACGAAGATAACGTGTCTGCAAGAATATCAGCATCAATGTTAGGGTCAGCACAATACAAATTATATGTGCGACACAACCTTGTAATGGGAGAAAAGTAACCGACATTATTAGTGTGCTGACTTATTCTGAAGAACTCCGGGTTTCTTATACGGGGTTTAACATGCAAATTTATATCAGATAGACAGAGAGAATCAATAGCCCCGCTGAGAATCTTGTGTAGCACAATGAGATCGGATATTTTTCGTCGGGACTCAAGTTTGTGCATCTTGAAAAAGGCAAGTCGATCTTCGTAGCTGTGAAGGTTATTGTGTTGACCAGCTTTGTATGACAAAATACGTAGAAACTTTTTCTGCACTCTCTCGATTCTCGTTAGGACACTCGCCTCGTGATCCGAAGGTCGCGTGTTCGAAACTCACTCCAGACCAGCAGGTTAGTCCTCAAGCGTGTATCTTAAGAATATTTATGTGAGACGTATTCCGTGTTCGCATCTATATTTAAAAAAAAAACTATCGGTTAAATCTCACCAATCATCATTACAACTGAATATGAATCACAGTAACGGTTTAGCTCATCACCAATAGATACAAGGTAAAAATGACAGGAAAAAACATATTTTATAATATGTATATTAATAATAATAATAATAATTTGTTTAAAATATTTTTTAAATAATCTACCTTCTTGCATCGAATTAAAATAAATGAAAATAAAAAAGTACTTATTTTTTATTTTATTACGTTAATCAATACATAAAGTTTGTGTCTAATCAATTTTATTTAATTATGACTAGCGAAATAAAACGTAATAAAGCGTAAATAATAAAAAATGAAAAATTAAAATAAAACGAATAATATAATTTTTTTTATAGTTAGTAAACGGTGATAAAAATCAACAATAAAGAAAGTAAAAAATGAACAATGCAGAAAATAATAGAAAGAATGATTATAATATTGCATAAAAATAAAAGGTTTGAAGGGGAAGAGAACGGGATAAAATTAAAGGAGTGTAAAATATTTAGATAGGATACACAAAATACAGCTCAGATAACACCTCCAGTTAAATAAAATATTTTATTCACTTAACGAAGCTACGCAATTTCAAAATAGCCCAGTTTCGTAATTTAATTAATGTCACGAGATGCTAGAAGCGGAACGAATTGAGGATTTCACGGCACTTTACCTTTTATACTAAATTGGAAATTACTAAAAAGATCTGGGAAAACTTACTGGATTCTGGAAACATCGCGAAACGACATTAACTATAAAAGAGATAAATAATAAGCTGCTGCGCAGTTGTATGCGCGTTAAGCTACTGATACACATGCTTATTAGTGGCACGTGAGCATGCGCAGTATCGACCTTCTTTATTGCCTTGCTTATTAGTGACATGTGTGTACGCACATTGCTAGTAATGAGCATGTCACTTAGTGGCATGCTCCAATATCAACCGCCGGTTGATTTATGAGCATGCCACTAAGTGGCACGCCACTAACAAGCATGTGTATCTGTACCTTTATTTTGACAAGCGAGACGTGACCATAGAAACTAACGAATCCGCGACCGGAAATACTATGAACCTACCTACGTATTTTGTGAAATATTCAGGAGTGACAACTGACAAGCAGTGCGAATTAAAGAACGGTCAAGAAATTAAATGATAACTAAGTGACAATAAAAACGATATATCGCCTTTCGGGTCCGTTGTCAATGACGGTTTAGACGACAGTTTTAAACGGGAGATTTAAACAAAATTTGCATGACAACTAGTGATTTCCTCAATCAACGTAATTTCCTCCAATCTCTTTCCTGCATTTGTATTGTCATGTGTGCACAATTAAATGTGATTTAGTTTTCACGAATGTTGGCCAATCGCCGTGCGTTTCTGCGTTGGTACGAACATATCATGCTCGTATTCTTTCGCGGCGCATCACGCCAAGTCGGCCGAGATGTGCGTACCTCGCTGCGCCGCTTGCCCCGCCGAGTAGTAAAGCCATGTATTCACTAGGGGACAAATTGTCCCTCAACAGCACGCGCGGCACAGAGTCTACGTGACGTTGCAACGTCGGGCGCTGTTCCGCGACGGCGCGCACAACATAGCGCGGCATTTCTACGTGCCGTGGCAACGTTGCCATGCGCACGGTACCTGAGCGAGCTCGCTGCAACATTAGCGGAGCGTCACTACCACGTGGTATGTTTACAAGTGAATACGCATGCGCTGTATCTGTCAAGATGACAGTGTGGGGAAACGAAATTGTTCTTGAACTCATCGAGCTGTATCGATCGAAGATCGCGTAGAATGTCCGTCCTTCTTTCTCTTTGCAGTAAATAATTACGCATTCTCCTCTTTTTTCTCCTCTTACGTTTCGATAAACTCATTAACATAAACAGATACGCAGTTGACATCATAACCGTTTCCGTGACGTGTGGAAAACAATAATTATTTGCAAAAAGTACTTTGTTTTTAATAATATTCAATTTACTACAGTAAAACCTTGTTAATTTGAAATTGCGACCCAAAAAAACATTTCGAATTGCGCGGAACCCCGTTTTCGCCAAATGAGATACTGCAGCTGTCATCGTAACATCATCGGGTGACATTTCCGCGACAAGATATGCGAGTCCCGGTGTGTACACGTCAAATGACCGCGTCATTGTCCCCGAAACATGAGCGTAGATGTTGATGCGACATGCCGAGCGGAATGTTTCGCGATTTGTCCCCTAGTGAATACATGGCTTAACGGAGCGCGCCCGGTGAAAATTGATCGAATCAAACAATAAAACAGTTTGGAAAATAACGAGTTTTTCTTCTCTGACTTGTTTCTGTGTTATCCGGAGCCTGTGCGCATTTCCCGGGCGGTGAAAGCACGAAGCGCTTGGGCAGCCGTGTGGGCAATACCGTGCCGCAGTTTGGCAACATTACTCGTGGTGGGGGCGGAGCGCCGCGCTTTGTCCCGAAACGCGATTTTACGCCATCCGTCAACATTGTAGAGTCAGCGACCACCGGGCTCCCGTTTTTCCTAAATAATATGCAGGGTTATTTGGAAAACATTAATAACCTCGCAGGACTATATTCTTGCCTTGATTGCGAGTCGAAAATGTCCAAGCTATTATGACCTATTTATCAATAGTTATGGAGATATGCGACATCAAACTTTACATTTTTTTTTCAATATTTCTGACTTATTTTTTGTAAAACGTTGGACCATCATTACAGTGACTGTATCGAGTACGAAAAATTCATTCGTTTCAATACAAGTTAAATAAAATGATAAAAACCCTGAAAAAATTCCAATTGGAATTCGAAGGTTTTTATTTTTTTATTTGACTTGTGTTAAAGGGAATGAATTTTTCATATTCGATATAAGTTACTGTAGTGATAGTCCAACGTTTTACAAAAAATAAGTCAGGAATATTGAAAAAATAATGCAAACTTTGACGTCGCATATCTCCTTAACTATTGATATTAGGTCATAATAGCTACAACATTTTCGACTCACAATCAAGGCAAGAATATAGTCCTGCGAGGTTATTAATATTTTCCAAATAATCGTATATTTATTTATTAGTTAATTTCAATTGATTAAAAACTTTGTATTGAGACTGGACATTCACTGCAAATGCATATTTCGGCGTTTTTTTTTTTTACAAAAATGTGGGTTTTTATTATTCATTTTTATCAGAATATATTCTCTAGACTGCAATTTTTTTAAAGCAATAACTTAGATAGAACCTTTTTTATTATATAAAAGTAATATACTGGACATCATTTATAATAATTAATAAAATATAAGCCTTAATCGACAGGCCGCGGCCAAAAAATCTATTGAAATAACGGTCTAACCATTACTGGTTATCGCATCGACACCGGTAGACGTTAAGTTACTCCAAGTGGTTGATACAAAGTTTTTAATATTTAAAAAAATGAGGGTAAACAACACTGTTTTATTCCACTATATTTATTTTGAATTGTTAGAACGTTTTCGGGATTTCTTCCATTGTCAACAACAACACGTTTACAACTAAATTAAAAATAATTCGAGACAGAATTTATAGGGATTGGGACCCGCCCCCGACCCCCACTACCATTACACCCACCCAATGTTTAATTTTAATTATTTGGACCATTACATTATATATTATTCTTTGATTTACAGTTTCCAGTCCTAGAGCATTCAACATTTTTGTTATTTTAGTTCTCCTATTTCTTCTTCAGTATTATGCGCACCGCTCTGTTTTGTAATATTTGTAGTCTCTTTAGCATTCCTTCGTTGCTTATAAATAATATACTGGAACAATAATCTATGTGTGGGAGAATCATAGTATTGTATATTAATAAACTTGTATTTTTATTTATATATCTTCTCATTCTTCCAAGTAAGGACACTTTTTTGCGATTTTCTTCAACACATATTCAGTATTTTTTGTTACAGTATATTACACTTATGCGAATCGTTTTTTGGGGTGTTAACCACAGATAAAGACGAGATCAGTATTGTAGTAATTTAAAGATCGACAGCGTTCGCAAATATTTCATAATTCCCTTTTCTCTGCTTCCGGCATGTTAATTGAGTTTTTTTTCCTGAATAATAAGCTGGGCATTACTGCGGTCTGTATTGAATCTGTTCATACTTTTCCTGACTATTACGTGGGGTAGCATTGATCGCCGTGTTATACGGCCATTATAAAAACCATCAAAGATAAATAAATCGCTCACAAATCCATTCCGCGTGAAAATTAATTACGCCGCGTTATGTGTGAGTGAAACGTACACTTGTGGTCATGTCCATGTTATGTGCGCGGAGATGAAATAATGTTGAGAATCGTTATTGAAGCATGTGATTGATTTTTATTAAGATGTGATTCGCTTGCTGGATTGGCGAATTCGTTTTTTTGGGTATTTGTTTGTTAACTTTTTGCATACTAAAATATTTGTTACTACCAGATAATAATGGATGAATATAGATCCTTATTCTAAGTTAGTCAATTTCGATTTCAATCAATGAGATCAATTAGAATTTCGGCAAGATTGATTTTTTTTGCGTAAAATGGATAAAAATTTCAAGAGGAGGTATTTCAAGTCCAGATCGACAAACGAAAAGACTATTTAGAGGCAAACTGTCGAATCATTTTACATCAATCATCATACTGTTGAATCATCAATCATATCTAGAAATCAACACAATCCGCAGAATTGTTATTATTTTATTTTAACAATATTTTTATATGAAGGAGTGTTCTAAGAACATAGTTACTGGATTTGGTCCCCAGGGGGATGATCCATTAATTAAGGATAAATCATACAAGTCTCACAGAGACGAAGCTATTTATATATGAGAAAAGTGGATGGAAATCTCTCATACGATGGCTCAGGGCTTGCAGCCTTTATGAGCTGGCTTAAGTGTTCCAATTCCAAGATGGAATTGGCGAACGTTGCATTGTGTAGAGTGATAAGCCAGCTCATACATGCTGTGAGCCCTGAGCCATCGTATAAGAGACTTACATGTACTTTTCTCATATATAAATAGTTTCGTCTTTGTGAGACTTCTATAATTTATCCTTAATTTTTTATCATTTTTTAAAAAATTCGATCAAATGAAACTGGTTTAACATATCTGGTTCACAACTTGTATTATTAAATACGCGACACTGTATACATATCTGAAATTATCTTTTATTCACACGAATGCATGTTACACGTGACTGCACTGACTTCTCCCCCCTTCCATACATCCTCGCAGGATGCATTTGAGGGTGATGCATTATCTTCATTGCGCAGGCATTTGTGAATGAAATATTTCCCAAGATAATTTGAACTAACTATTCAAATTTTCGCTTTTGTATGTAATCCCCGGTTTAACACGTAGCCTCGTAATTATAAAAGTATAAGTAAACTTTCTCTTATTCTTTCTCTGATCTACTCTCATTCTCGTATAAACGTATCAATACAATTCCACATGCGTAAGCTATCTGAACTTACTCTCCCTTTCAACGAAGGCTGAGGAGTTGGGATCGTCAGAAATATATACATTCTATGTGGATGCTTCAGAAGTTTGGGGTGGGAGCGAATTATCAATACCGGATACATTTGTAGCATAAATGACATTTCCCCCTATTTTTTATGTCTTCCCCTCCCCCTGATATATTTTCGATGCAAATCTGTAATGTTTGACCGATCGGACTCAAAATTTGAAAACTTATTCATTTGGACCCGGCGGGTAACATAGGCAACATTTCCCCCATATTCTTTTACCCCTTCCCCCCTTGATATATTTTCGATGCAAACCTGTACCACTTAACCGATCGGACTCATTGAATAGGACTCGGCGGGTAGCAAAAATGACATTTCCCCCCTATCCCTTCTATATATTTTTATCCCCTCCCCTCCCCCTGATATATTTTCAATGCAAATATGTACCATTTGACCGATCGGACTCAAAATTTGGACACTTATTCATTAGGACTCGGCGGGTAACATAGGCAACATTTCCCCCATATTCTTTTACCCTTTTCCCCCCTTGATATATTTTCGATGCAAACCTGTACCACTTAACCGATCGGACTCATTGAATAGGACTCGACGGGTAGCAAAAATGACATTTCCCCCCTATCCCTTCTATATATTTTTATCCCCTCCCCTCCCCTGATATATTTTCAATGCAAATATGTACCATTTGACCGATCGGACTCAAAATTTGGACACTTATTCATTAGGACTCGGCGGGTAACATAGGCAACATTTCCCCCCTATTATTATATCCCTTCCCCTCCCGCTGATACATTTTCGATTCAAATCTGTACCGTTTGACCGATCAGATTCAAAATTTGCAAACTTATTCTTTAGGACCAGTCGGTTAATAAAGGCGACATTTCCGCTTTCCCCTCCAACCCATCACCTCCCCCAGATATATTTTCCGTACAAATCTACACCGCTTCACCGATTGGACCCAAATTTTGCATTCATATACCCGACGGAAAAAATATGCCATATTTCTTCAATAGACATCCTATCCATCCCAGCCTTGATTAAATGGAAACATTGTTTTAATTGGAGGCTTAGCAAAGTAATGGAATATTTGTTTTTATTTTCAACTTAACCCTTGTTTTAATTGGAGGCTTAGCAAAGTAATGGAATATTTGTTTTTATTTTCAACTTAACCCTTAACCTGTGCAACACTGACGCTGGCGCCGGTTACAAACAGCTAGTTAATAATATAAACTTGTCATCATGGGGCCCAGGTTGCCAGACGGCAGCTAGGCCACCGCTTCGAGGCGACCTTCTCGAATGAAGCAACGCTCTTTTGACGCTCTGAATAACTCCTTCCGATATTTCTTCACTTTTGAACGTTGATTTTGCATGCTGCCGGACTTCTGCAACTCTCTGCCCGTTGGCGGGCGGAAGTGCCGCTTGTGCATTTGGCGTTGCATTCATTCTAGTTGCACTTACCGATCTGTGAATATCCTTCTTGATAGCATCTTGTGTTTTTTTCTATTCATTAAAACTTTTTGCTAAAACGATGGTTACATGCATTCGGTATAAAAATTTTGTACTAAAAAATAAAACGATAAAACCTAACCTAACCTAACTAACCTACCTTCATATTTTAAAATGAAATCTTGTTTTTACTGTGGAGCTGCAATCCATTTAGAATTAGCTGTAACCCGTTAAAAATAACGATACTTTTACATGTTGGTTTCTAAGGAATAAGTATTCTTTTTTTAACAAAAAATAAATAAAAAATCAAAAAAAAAATTTTGACAAAAAAGAGTTTTGGAAAAAATAATTTTTCGAAAAAAAAATTACTATAAAAAAGTTTTTTAAAAAAGTTAAATAATTAATCCTCGGTGACTGCATTCACAATATTTAAAAAAAAATTGACATTGCTGCCTTTGCTTTTATATCACTCGAATGATATCGAATTTTACTTCGATTCATTTATGTAATGTCATATCTAAGTTATTGTTTTAAAAAATCTAATTTATTGTATAATTTCTGATATAAATTAATAATATAAAAAATAATTTTTTGACAATTCCCATTCAAAAATACTTGTTGCATTTTATAATGTAAGATTTTTCAACAAAACCATTCTGCGATCAGTGACACTTATTTGTTACTAGCTGTAACCCACTTTTATATGCTGGTTCCTAAAGAATAAGTATTTACTACTTATTTATAGCCGACACCCATGAAATAGTAATAACGACTTTTATCTAAATATTTGAATTTTTTTATATTTTCTCTGCTGGCAGTTAAGTTAGGTACTATTCTAAACCCTGGTGACGGAGCCGAACATGAAATGGTTCGCGTCTTTGCTAAGTAATATATGTACTTCATTTTTGACGGGTAATCCAGGTTCGGCGATAGGCGACAACATCGCTATCGTTGCTGCCCGAGGTTCAAGCCCCACCTCCGGCTGTTTAATTTTTTTTTAGCCGTGAATTCGAACGAAATTACGGACGTTATACGAAGTTACGGGGACACACAGACGGATGGACGGACAGACAACGAAAATATTATGTTTGATATTTTTTATGTTTATAGCGTTAGCTTTGTGTTTTGACATAATTATTATTTTTAATGAATTGAAAACGTTGTATTGAAGTAACTTTACGTCTACAGGTTTCGACACCACTGTGTCTTCGTCAGGACGGACGCAGACTTACTAACTATCCATTACTTATTCTAGCAAAAAATCAATTTTGAACGGGGGCGTGGCTACAGCAATGGTGGGGGTAATTGACAAGTGGACACCGAAATGGGGAATATTTTCTGGTTATTAATTATATTGGCTTTAGTGTTAAGGCATTTCTTGATCCCCACCATAACTGTAGCCAAGCCCCCGTTGAAAAATTGATTTGTTTTCTAGAATAAGTAATGACTAGTTGGTGATACGGCGATATAGAAACCGGTAGACGTAACTAATGTTTTTAATTAATTAAAATTAATGCTCATTTGTTATCTTTGATCCATGACGATGCGACGGTCGTCCGGGACGTCGGCGTCGCCGAGCGGAGAATTTGTAACATTTGCACCGAGCGCTGTTCCGTAATTTGTGTCATTTCACCGTCACAAAATAACAGTAAATCTGTCCGTCATTTCGTAACACCCTCCGCGGCGTTTCACTTTCGGCAACGGCTCCCATTACGCACCGGAGCGGGACCAGCTCTACGAAAGAGGCAGAACAAAAAGGTGCATCAATTTCTCGCGTTCTCAGTTCACTTTTCATTTTTTTACATTGTTCCTTTTTTGGTACTTTTCTTCGTTCTTTCCACCCGCCACGTGTCGCCGTATTGTCTACCTTCATTTTAGAAACTTGTTTAGTCTCGTTTTGTTCTCTTTTTAGACTCGTAACGTCATTATTAACTGGTATTGTATGTCGCGTTAGTTATTTCGTTAGGCACTTAAATAAATTTACTTTAGGTACTCTTTTGAAGGCAGTAGAACGCGGCACCGCAGGTCTGCCGGCGATTGCATCAAATACGACAAATTGAATCATTTGCGCTAATCAAATAAAAAACAATTTCAAAATTATTCTCTGCTTATTTTACTCGGGTTTTTTGTGATCATCTGCAAGATCTTTTGAAAGAGTGAAGAAAAAAGCATTAATGATCTTAATTAATCTTCATTTGTAATGTAATCATAATAATATGTCAGTTGTTTTGAGAACACGTTATCACGATATTATTTAACCATTTCTACATTATTTTAAGAACGGCAGAGACACGACAATTTGTTAGACAAAAACCTCGTGTAAAAGTTCACCTATTACTAGTTGGTTTAAAGTTATATGCTCTCCCGTACAACCGTATCTCAAGCCTCTCTGTCTTGAGCTGTGGTTTCTAAACTCTCAATTTTGTGGCCTAGCTGCATCGTTGTCCACCTATTTTACTTTGGGTGACATCGTCACATCAAACAATATCAATCTGTCCATTTTAGTCTTCTCGTCTTTAATTTCTTTTTCCATTCTATATCTACTGTTTTTGTGTTCTATTTTTTATTTCTACTTCTTATTGTTTATATGTGAAATATATTAGGACAAGTTATTATGTTCAATTCTGATAACTCGTGCACTTATTGATACATATCATTATCTTGTGTCTGTTTTATTTTCCAAATCAAAATATTGCTGATAATTTGGTTGTTGGAAGGACAAGCTCAGCGTTTGTGCAGAAGCGGCATCACTGATTATCTTTAGCTAGTCCAAGTATTCTTCGAAGAATACAGTAATACCTTCGATTGTAGTAGTAGTTCCGGAAACGTGTTTGAAAATCAAAGAACTCGTATATTATGGCTCATGTCTCCATAATAAATGCGGGAAATCTATGTAATGTCAATTGCTTTTGCCTCCTTTAAGGATTTTACAGGAAGGTGAAAATTGAGTCGGTTCAGTTGTGATCACGTGAGTTTCAATCGTTTATATCATGTTAAAATTTATTTATCATCTTGCAAAATATTCGCAATGCAAGATTTTACTATGCAGTAATCCCTCGTTTATCACGGTTAATCCCTACCTGTCTCTACCGCGATAAGTGAACTTCCGCGAAGTAGGATACTTTGTTAATAATTTGAACATTTTCGTAGTCAAAGCATTTAAAACCTATTTACGACACTTTAAATAAGGGTATTAACATTCTGTACATGAAATAAAACCCCTCTAGTCACCATTTTACTAGTATGTATTACCCATTATTTATATGTTTGTACTAGTAAAACTTCAATCGATTATACTTTATACGAAACTCACCCTTCCAAAATGTATGGCATATCAGAGGGCTGATAATATCGAATTTTGGTTGCAAGTCAAAAAGTACGTCCGCTTCCACAGGATGTTTACTAAGTGATTCACCGCATTTGCGAACGTTTCGAGAAATATTTTAAAACAATGGGTGCAAACTTTTTTCTGGAGCGGCAGGGACCGGACATTTGTACGAGCGTTGAAAAAAATTATTTCAATACGTAATTTTTGATCTAATACGTATTCTGAAATGCAGTAAGAACTTTTAAAAATATAACTTATACATATGACAATTTTTTCAAAAAATCGCAATCGAGTGAAGCCGCGAAAGTCGAAGCGCGAAGTGACGAGGGATTACTGTACTTGGCTTGCCTTTAATTGCTCCTCCGTGAGACTCTTGAGACACCAGTAAATGCCTAAGGTTGTGACAGCCCTTGGTGTCATCAAATGTTGAGTTGTTTGAAAAGCGACTGTAAGCCGTTTTCCTTCGTTCCAGGTGTTCCGAGATAGAAATCGACAGATCATCAAACACGGAGTGATCTAGACATCGGGGTCCAGTTTGTCGCTGGTGCAGCAGAAGCCGCAAGATGCCGTCTCTGCTGGAAGCCCTCGAGAAGAAGTACGGGTGGCACACGCACCAGGCCGGGCAGGGGAAGAACCTCACCGACCTGCCGGTGGCCATCTTCGTGCCCAAGAGGTCGCCGCGGCTGAGCGTGCCCACGCTGCTCGTGCTCAACGACTGCGACATAGAGACGGCCGGCGACGGGGAGCAGCTGCTGGACAAGTGCGGCGACGTGGAGGAGCTGGACTTGGCCAAGAATAAACTCACCAAATGGGGAGAGGTGAGTCTCGAATTGTGACCATTTCTTTCTTATTTCATTTGGAGAATCCTTGTATACATCATCATCATCATCATCTTCATCCCCTTGTCCTGGTAGTGTCGGGGGCCCAAAGACTCGACAAGGTGCTTCCATTGTTCCCCTGTCTTGCGCTGCTTCTGCATTCTGTTTTCATACACATTTTTCTGTATAGTTTCTCCCCTCCCAGCTTAATCTGAGGCGACCCACCGGCCGTCTTCCTTCTGGGGTTGCCAGGAGAATTCTTCTTGGTATTCGTTCCTCTGGCATTCTAAGCACATATCCAAGCCACCTCATTTGTGATCTTTCAATGTGTAGGAGTAGGGGCTTCATGCCGAGTGTGCGCCTTATGTCAGCACTTCTCACACTGCCCATCAGTGTGACTCACGCCATCCTCCTTAGAAAACTCATATATATTCTCTTTACTATATTCATTTTTCAATTTTTTGCTTATTGTTAGTTTTTTAATTGTTGTCCCTCACAAATGCATTATAATTATCGTATATTAGTTACTTTTTTCTTCTTTTTGTTATTTATTGTTGTTCCTTTATTTATTGTTGTATCTTTATTGTTGTCCCTCACAAATGCATTATAATTATCGTATATTACCACTTACTATTTAATACATTATAATGACACTCCTCTCCTACTCACGAGTTGTATTACTCATGTAGAAGAGAAATACCATTGCAAAAACTGTCGCTATCTTGTAAAAAAAGTATTTATAAGTAAAAAATATCCTTAATTTGTATTCCTATATCCTAAATAAAAAATAAATAAAAAAATAAATAAAAATAAAAATTACGAAAAATGATTTGTTCCCGATTAATTGAATAATCCAATGTTGATTAGAATACGTACTTACTATCCATTACATGATTTCTCTAAAGGGGTAAACAGGTATGATAAAATGCCACACACTTCTGTCCTGATACAGCACTCTTCACTTTTATATATCTTCTCGTGCACGCTTGCCGATTGTTGAATATTATATCTAAAAGGGCCAATATCTGATCTTACCAGGTCTTTCGCGGACGTCCTCAGTCTTCATTGTCTTCAACGCTCGCATCATATCTTTATCATCCGCTTTTCTCTTCTCATCCAGACTACGTAATATTTAGAGCAGAGACTGTACGCTGACTTTTATCACACGAATGTCACCCGCAATTCGTTTTATTTTTTTTCAGCTGGGATTACTGGGCATAATTATAATATAATCACCTTACAATTGCAAAGTGACCGGATTGACATTGATGCTAGTCTCGCGCTCTGTAGATTTTGGTTCAATTACGTCTATGATGTTAGTTGGTGGGAAAAAAATTGCGGTTTTTGTTGTCTGATCGTATATTTTTTTCAATGAATGTGTCATTGTATCGTGATCAATTTAATACCATTTTATTTATTTCTCGGTATAACGTCGACTTCATCATTATTGACTAAATCAAGGTTATTGGGTTTATCATTAAAGACCAAATCAAGGTTATACCGTACAAAAAAAGCTCTTACTTACTAGTAAGTAAACGCTTTTTACTCCCTAACTCGTAGCGTCTGCGGTTTGTTATCTACCGGAAAAACGTTGGATCGATTTTTAACTCATTTCCCTTGATCCAATCGAGCTGAAACTTTGCAGGCAAACTGGTGGCGACGATAAAAATGATCTAACAAATTTTGGTTTAAATTTAAAAATAATTTTAATATAATTTTGGATTTTTCGAAATTTCAATGGTTTTTTCAAATTGGAATGAGACCGACGCGTGCAGTAAGTACGAAACAACCTGATTCAATAAGAAAGGGAGTATAATAAAAATTTGGTTTTTATGGGTTAGTTTTTTTTTGTATGATATAAAACAGATGATCAAATAACAGAAACTGCTCGTAAAGTGAGCAATGCTTTTGGTTTGGTTACCTTTAGGGAACACGCGGTGCAGTGGTTGTTTCAACAATTTCGTGATGGGTATGAGGGTCTTGAAGGTTATGAAGATCTTGGACGTCATTTCACAACAACGACAGTAAACTGAAAGTGCACAATAATTCGAAAGCTCACAGAACATGAAGTCAAAAATCATTGAACGATTCGCGATCATTGAAGATTCACTTAAAAATCTGGGATAATCAAAAAATCTCTGCAAATGGGTGCCGCACGAACTGAACGAAAATCAAAAAAGCCCAATTATTTTCTTACCAACCTAACATTTACAATGTTTATCTAAGGGTTCAGAAATTTCGGTACACCATGGTATAATAACTGCAATTCTTTCCGAGGTTTTTGAGGTTATTGAAAGCTTAAAAATAGATGGCAGTAATATATTATTTAACTCAATTTATGACCTAGTTCGTGTTCACCGTGCTCGGACTGAAAATTCAAACTATGATATTATTGTACAGCTCAGTTGTAAGACCAAAAAACTGGATTTGAGCCAGCATTAATACGAGATTCGTATCTACGAGTATACAGACTATATGGAAAATTGAAAATACATCCACGGTCCCTACGTCGAATTATTCGAAAATTCGATATTCGTTTTACTATATTAAACTCTCCAATTAATTGTATATGTATTTTCGGATAATGTTTTAAAGGAGTTAAATTTTCCTTTATATTTTCTTTTTTAAATGAAAATTAAACTTTTTATTTAAATTATCAGAAATATAGAGTAAACCGAATAGTTTAAGATAGTTCAACGAAAGTATACGTAGGATGATCCGTTTACCGTGCAATTTATAAGTTAAAGTGGCTCAATTCGTTTAAAAGTTGCACACTACACTAAAAGGTGTGTCTATTCATTACATCGTTTCTGCGTTTGGGACATGGGATAATGCGTGACCTTGATTATGCAATTAGTTATTCGATACGAATAGGCCATAATTCTGATCAGAGGGTCAATCATATTTCTTACGATTTTTAGCCCCAATATCACTAGTCCTTCCTGCCTTCGCGACTCGAGGTTGCGGTAATTGCATTCTCTCAACAGTTCTTCATGGCGCATGAATGTAGTTCTGCGCGTATATAAATAAAGCAAAAATCTCTTTTGAATCTGTTCAATCATGTCGATGTATTTCTGGTATGGCTCCATACTGCATTTCCCATTCGGAAATCTTTTTTAAGGTGTTTCAACTAATTGATTTACATGAGTTGAAAATGTCATTTAAAATTGAAAATGTCATCAAAAATTTATTTTGTATCTGTTCAATCATATCGATGTATTTCTAGTAGGCCTCCATACTGTATTTCCCATTAGAAAATCTTTCTGATAGACGCTGCAACTAATTGATTTATATGAGTTGAAAATGTCAATCTAGCAACAAATACGATACCGAGATCCTTGATCTCAGCCAAGTGTAAATTTTTTTGTTATTTGATTGTATATTCAAACTTAATGGTCGTCAATAAACGACTATAGATAACACTCCCACACTTTTTATATTAAAATGCAGATTTTATAGTCCATTCATGAATTAAATTCACGTACGTCCATGATCTACTGCCTACTCTCTGAACGATGTAGTCTTCCCAATGCCTTAGTCTACCTTATACCCAGTTTCTTCTCTTTTTCTTTTTTTTTCAATAATACGTATTTTCATCTTGTATCTGAAAAACTTTTTTGAATATTCATCTTGTATTTAAATATACGAGTATTCTTTTGGTATCTTAGTATTTTGTAAATACTAAGATTGCTAAGATACTTTTTTCCAATGATGTACCTATAATTGGACCTAATCGAAGAAAAATGGGCGACAAAATGTTTGTAGAAATGGTTTTACTTGTCACATTTGCGCGATCAACGCGATTTATTCGTAAATAATTCACTTAAAAAATAAACTTACATTCAATAAAATGTGTTTTCTTACAAAAGAATTTTATCTTTAAAAAGTATTTGGAAGACACGAATTTGTATCTAGTATTTCAGATACCATTCCAGAAAGTTATTTGTATTTGGTATCTGAAATACTTGATTTCAAAGTATCTTGCATTTTGTATTCCAGAAACTTTTTATAGGTTATCTTGTTGTTGTTGTTGTAGCCGGGCCTCGTGATCGAGGATCCCATCGCCATTCTGACTTAGTTGTTGTTGCTGCGCCTCTCATGAGCTTTGCGATGGGAAAATAGCCCTATTCGAGAGGCGCACTCTCTCCCGAATACTTCACAAATGAAGTATATATGTTGTATAAGGGTATCTTGTACATCACTTGCAACACCCATCCTTCCTTGGCCTGTTTGTGTTTATTTTTTGTTATTCTGATTTCAGGTTTTCGGAATACTGCAGCACATGCCGCACGTGAAGTTTGTCAACTTGAGCTTCAACCGTCTGTCTGATCAGCTGGAAGCTCTCAACAAGCACGCCTCCAACAACGCCTGCTGGGCCCATCTTAAAAACCTGGTGCTGAACTCGACGAGGGTCGACTGGGCCAGCGTGCAGACTCTGCTCAAACTCCTTCCGGCCCTGGAAGAACTGCACTTGAGCCTGAACGAATACGCGCACGTGGAGCTGCACCCGTCCGGTGTGAAAGATTCGGACACGTGTCCAAAGAAGCAGACTGATGACGAGAAGGCCGACAAGGGGGAAGGTGTTGCGAGATGTAATTCAGACGATAACTGTAACGACACTGAAGAGGATGAAACTTCGAATTGCGGCAGAGTCAACGGAGAATGCAGGGACCGCGTGAATGAGAACAATCATCACGGTTTCGAAGATGTGGAAAAAAATTCTGGTCATGTGTATCCTCAAGTCAAAAAGCTTCACTTTTCTGGTAATCCCGTGTGCCATTGGAAGGAAATTTGTAAACTGGGTTACGCCTTTCCTAACCTGGAGTCCTTAGTGCTCAATGAGTGTCCTCTGAACTCCTTGAGCTTAGATCCGAACCCTAGTGGAGTAGAGTACAACCGCTCCGAAAGTGGCTACGAATCGGATGTGCCTACGGAGTCTCCTCATAACAGTTTCAGGTTTGTCCAGTACCATTCTGATACTTAGTTTATTGCATATTCTTGTTTTTTATTTGCATTCTTTGTCATCTTTGTTTTCATACTTTTGCAGAAAGCTCCGGTTCCTGAATTTGAACAACACCGAGTTGTCAACATGGGATGAGGTGGACAGGCTAGCGAGGTTTCCTCTTCTCACCAGTCTACGGGTTCAGGTTAGAGAGTTTCTTTGTACTTATAATATCTTACTGTTTCTTTATATTCGTCCAATTGCTCCAAAGGATTATTTTCTATTTTGTCCGTGGAATTTCTTGATTCTTAAATATTTATATCTTACGTTATCAGATATGCTAGAACATACATAATATGTTGCACTCATATATACTCTTCGGATAAAACGGTAATAAATAAAATATACATATATATATTTATTGCAAGGTTAGGCTAGTTTATGCTAGTTGAAAATGAAAATTGTATATTAACTATTATTTCAAGTGCTGTTCCAACAGCTATCATTACTACTATATTTGTATTACTATTAGTAATAATAAAAAGTAGTACGCTATATTTGTATTACTATTAGTAATAATAAAACAATAAATTGATCAATCTCGGTAATGTCCCGTGATAAAAAATTGAAGCAGATTAAATAATTAAATACATTTCAAAATCCTTCGAGCTCTGTGTGACGTTAAACGAATCACATTGTTGACGTATGCTTACTGTGAAGCCTACTATAGCCATTACTCCATCAGGATACTTCAGTTGTCATCAAATATTTGCATTAATCTCACATTCACCTTCGTATTATCGTTAATTTCATATCATAATAATAGTTATTTATAAAATTATGTCTACCTTAATTAACAATTTTGAAAGATGTTACATTTTTATCGTACATTTGTTAGTTATTGAGTGAGTTATGATGACGGCTATCTCTATAAAACCCCTCGATTAAAATCTTTAATCAGTAGCGAATGTATGTACTTGGATTAATCATCATATATGTAGTATAAAAGCTATATAAATTAGTAATACTCGTTGACTGCATTAGTTTTTTTGGCCTTTGCTTTTATACCCCATATATATGGATTCACAATATTGATATAGGACTCATGTTCAATACATTTTTAGGTATCCATTTGATCTTACTAAGGGCGATGGCTGTATCGTTCATTCAGGTATACCTACCTACCAATGGCAAATTAAACTGTATGGCTCTGAAGAATGATTTAATCTTCTGATTTACATGCTTGTCACCTGAATTTTAAGTACCAACGTATTCATATGTTCAGGATGTAATAATTGTGTGTAGTTATTTCACTCGCGTGTTACACTGATGGTGTTACATATGTACAATACTTAATCTCACGTTACATGCGAACACGTCACACACAAGTCCTTGAATTCGCATTACCAAACACTTCTTCCTCGTGTTCGGCGTAAACATTGGCAATGTTCCAGCCAGCTCGGGACCACATGTCCGGTGCATTAGTTGAATCAACAAAGAACATGGATTCTTCGAAAATGCACCACGCATTCGCTTTGTGGCTTAAATTCAATATTTGCATTATCGGATGCTGTTGAGAATATAACATATAATGTCTTATGTTTATCGGGTTAAAGAGGACTTAATAATTTTTATAAAAAATAACCCATAAAAATATTGTTTTCATTATAAATCCTTTTATTATTAAAACCTTCCAAAAAATTAAAATAGAATTTATATCCAAGGTTTTTATCGTTTTATTGAAACCAATTAATTTTTTCATATTTTTTTATTATTTTTTATTTATTTACTTATTTATTAACGCCATATAGGGCTTTTACAACAGATAGGTAGAGAATTACATTAACAGAATATATACATAGTTTAAAGAAGAAAAAAACATGTAAGCATAATAATGACATAAAGTGAAAAGAAAATACTTAAAATACAGATACAAATATATAAAGATACATATAATATAAAGTAAAGTATACGTATAAAAAGCAGAAGCATAAGAAAAACATAATAATATAGAAATTTAAAAACAAAAAAAAGTAATAATGTTGAGTGAAAAGATATAGCACAAGCTTTTAAAGTCATAATATAATAAAAAATATACATGTTTCTATAAAGTTACTATAATGATGATGATAGTTCAACTTTTTTCAAAATATTTTTAAAAAATGCCGACTTCAATATTGCATATCTCCATTACTACTGATGGTTGCTTGAAAATTTTCGAATCGTTATCAAGGCAGTAAGTAATCCACATGTATCAAGGCTATTCACAACATGGCCCCTCAATACATTACCGACTTCTGCATTCCATTTTCCGCAAATTACAGACAACTAACTCTTCGTTCAGCATCAACATCTAATACAAATAGGTTAATTGAAGTAAATCGCGTCCACAAATCCAATTTCGGTGACCGTGCTTTCGCCGTGGCTGGACCAAATTTGTGGAATAAACTACCTAATAAACTGAGACAAACAGACAGCTTCCCACAGTTAAAAAAACAACTAAAGACTTATTTGTTGTATAAACACCAATAGAATCCGACCGTTACAACACTAAGTAATGTTTCCCACTCCCAATATGCACTCCGCGAAAATACCTAATTCTTTCTAGCACTCCCAACTATTATAGTTTTAAATGTTAATTCCATTTTTTGCAGGTCATCTAGTGAATAAGTAATAGTAAATGAGTTGTTTTGTGTGAAGCGCCCTTGAGGTGAGTACTCACGAAAACGGCGCTATCATTATTAAAATTTTTGCTACTAGCTATGAGACACCCTCTACATACTTTTGCATATCTGCGTACGTGGGTATTTAAAATATTATTAATGTAAAAGCCCACGAGGATATGGATAACTTGAAAATAAAATTATTTTAAAAATCAACGAAACAGACAAAAGAAGATGCAACGAAATAATTCAAATATTTAATCAGATCAATTCATATTATTGCTAATAAATTTCTCTATACATGGTTATTTGGAAAACATTAATAACCTCACAGGACTATATTCCTTCCTGCCTTGATTATGAGTCGAAAATGTTCAAGCTATTATGAACATTATCAACAGTTAAGGAGATACGACATTAAATTTTTCATATTTGTGACTTCTTTTTTGTAAAACGTTAGACTATCATTACAGTAATTCATATCGATTACGAAAAATTCATTCGTTTCTAATACAGGTTAAATAAAATGATAAAAACCCTGAAAAATTCCAATTGGAATTCTAAGATTTTTATTTTTTTATTTGACTTGTATTAAAGATAATGAATTTTTCGTATTCGATATAAGTTGCTGTAATGATAGTCCAACGTTTCACAAAAAAGAGGTCAGAAATATTAAAATAAAAATGCAAACTTTGATGTCGCATATCTCCTTAACTATTGATATTAGGTCATGATAGCTTGAACATTTTCGACTCATAATCAAGGCAGGAATATAGTCCTGCGAGGTTATTAATGTTTTCCAAACAACCCTGTGTATTTTATCAGACCATTAATTTTGATGCTTCAAATTTTAATTTCTTATTAAATTTCTAATTAAAGAAACTTAACTCGTATGCCCTCTTTTTTAAATTCGTGGCTATCATTTTTTTCTCGCTAAATTTAACAGTTAAACGATTCAAAAGCTCTAATAAAAAATTAAAACAGCAGCTGCCCACGAAATCCTCTCTCGCGCCCGGCGATAAATTAGTGGGTCAAGGTCTGTTTTGGGAAAAGGGTATTATTATTTTTGTATATTTCGTGAAGCCAAAGCTCTCCCCCTCGCTCTTGTTTATTTTCAACTTGACGTCTACATTATCCCCGCGTGTATTAATTTCAAAACAACAGTATAATGTATTGAGATAAAATCTTTCACGTCTTCAAATTTTTCAAATTCACTTTGTGGCAACATTTTATAAATAAAATAATTAAAAATTTGTTATAACCACACTTAAATTTTGATTTTTCAAAGCAAGAAAACACTTTGTGGCTTGATATTATAAGACATTTAAGAATAAATTAAATACTATGTTTTAAACCACATTATCGCTATATATTTCGTTTCGCTATAGTTACGGTTGGACTCAACCTTCTTCAGGACAATTATAATATAGACTGACAGATTAATATAGACAGTCGATATTATAATTGTAATATAGACTGTTATAATATAGACTGACAGACTAATATAGATAGTCTATATTATAATTGTCCTGAAGAAGGTTGAGTCCAACCGAAACTAGTTGACAAATATATAGCGATAAAGTGGTTTAAAACATAGTATTTAATTTATTCTTAAATTACTTAAATTTTGTTTAAATGAGGTATTCTGGTCTATGTAGATGCGTAAATTTTGGGCGTTTTTTTAAACTCAATAAAAAATTATCACCCATTTATTACAATATCGCTCATTATAAAACATAACCTCGTAAGCCACTTAATACAGATTTCGCAAGGGAAGCAAAAAACTGCATAATACCTAAATTCTTTACAATAAATAGAATACGGGGAATTGATTTATTGGAATAAGAGACACATAAATTATTTTTAAGATACAAGCTTTTTCCAGATTTCATATCCACACATTTTAAACATTCATAATTAATCACACAAAAAACTCGGAATTTGTCAAAAGTTTGGTACACGAGGTATTGTTTTACCATGAGCGATGTATTTATTGATGTTTTAAGGATGTACGAAAAAAATAGAAAAAAAATAAAGAAAATTGAGTATGTTATAAGCTGGTAAAGTTGGTACATTCCCTTTTTTTACCCCCAACATTACCAGCTTATAACTTATTCGATTTTATTTTTTTCTTAATTTTTTTTGTATATTCTTAAATCATGAATAAATATATTATTAACAAAATGATTATAAAAATATTTTTTTATTGAGCTTGAAAAAACGCCAGAAATTTACGTCTCTAGACCAGAATACCCCCTTAAAAATTCAACATGTTTCGGGAGCGATGCTTCCTTTTTCAGGACAATGAATGTACTGAAATTAATATTCAAGTATAAACAAGGAGATTAGAGGGGGCGTGGTTACGAATTACGCTTTACAAATTTCGTATTATTAATTATTACAAAGTAATTATAATGGAAAAGGTTTAAGAGACGGTTGTTTAAATTTTTTTTTTTTGATTATTTATATTGTTTAATTTTTTATTAATACTTTTCCTAATTTTTTTTCTAGATTACCCAGTTAAAGCCCCTACTATTGCTGTGTAAAATTTTGAAACCGGTATTTATATCTAAAGTGTGATTAGATTCTATTAGATGGTTTGAAAATTCCGAATAATTGTTATTGTTAAGACATCTCGAACGTTCGTTTACTATAATTTCGAAATTTCTTGATGTTTTTCCTATGTAAAAATAGTCAGATGGGAAAAACATCTAGAAATTTTGTACACAACGTTTTAATTATTTTATTTTTTTACAATTTAAAATTTATCGATCGGTTATGTTTGGAATTATTTTGACGCCTGAAATGACGGTAATTTAATTACGCGCATGACTGGGAGCGTTCGCGTTTATCGGTCATCAAAAGTGACAGGATTTTGTTGTGTTATCGCCGACCGACGTAAACCCTACGCGGTAGTCGTATTTGCGTTCATTTTTAACACTTGGTACACCTAAGAGATTTTGGGAAATATCACAAATTTACGTTAGGCGGTTATAGACTTACGAGCTAGAGAGGGTTTGGAGATTATGACATTTGACTTAGGAGGATTTTGACAGATAACAGTTATTACAGGTGGACCATGATTAGATAAAAATAATTTGCCTTAATACAAATCAATTACTAATAACTCGAAAAAAAATTCAGTTTAAATTTATGCGAGGCTTTAATTATTTTATTTTAGTTCAATTAAATCGGTTGTTTTTTTATTATTCAATATTTGTAACCTCCAAAAACGTAGAGAAAACACTGACTAAATCTCCATATTCAAAATATTAAACGGCCACACTGATGTGCCTTCGTTACTGGGTCTAATAAAATTCAATATCCTTAATCATCATAGAACTAATTATGGATTCCATGCTCCCATGTCACGGTTATGTCGTCTTATAAACTCAAGACAGGATCTGGATCTCTTCGGTGTCTGTCCAGTCTGTCCAGATTCAAACGATCTCTTTTTAGATAGTCCAGATCTTGTCTCCATCTTGTTAGTACTTTTCATTTGTCTTTGCTTTTGTTTTAAATTGCTATAACCCTTATTCTGATTTATTTTATGTTGCTCGTGTTACGTATTATATTTTATTGGAGTATGTGCGTTAATTTCAATAAATAAATAAATAAATAAGATACATTGATGATAGCCGTTTTGAGAAGTCAAGTCAGAAATTTTGAAAAAAAAATGCAAAATTTTATCCGCCTTTCTCCATAACTATTACTATAAATATTAAGACATTGCTGTTTGAACATTTTAAATCATTAATAAATAGCTTTGTTACTCTCTGTACATTCAATGGGAAGCCGTTTTTAGAAAGAGCGAGAAATTGCACAGATGTCAGTTATCTCTCAGCTGCTGCCGTGTCTTGATAACAGCACAGTATGCTCCACTCTACCCTCCGACCTTCTTCACCTTATCTGATTCATTGCAGACAGCAGTCAAAATTATATAAAATAAACGCATAAGATAGTCTGAAATTTTTGTTTTAGATATAGGCCAATTTGAATTCCGTTATTATGGCGCGTGTACACCGATGAGACTGATATCTCGTCTCAATTGGTTGGTGTGTAATCAGTTGCGTCATTCTATTCTGCGTTCAAAATTTCCGTGCTCAACTACGTACCGTACTTTAGACGTTTTTAAATATATGTATAGGTCTTATCATATAAGTTTGCAATTGAGTTAGTGTGAGTACAGTGCGTAATGCGTGCATTGTTTCGTTGTGTTAACACAACGAAACAATGCGCGTATAACGCACTGTACCCACACTAACTCGTTTGCAAGCTTAAATGAAAAGACCTATACGTGTTTCGAAACTCGCGTAATGGACAGTACAGAGTCAATCGCGGGTCGACCTTTCTTTCGTGATATTTTATACGCTGAGCAGAATAAAAGCAGAACAAACCTATACATTTACCGGTAAATCTTCAATGGATATCAGATTCTCATGCGGAGCATTGGTTTGTATGTTCCTGACAGCGTCAATCTATTCTGACCTTAGACAACGTCTAATAGATTATTCTACATCCTAATATACAGGCCCAACCTGCCGATGGTTATGCCTGTTGGAAGAGCTACTGCTTTGCTGAATAATAGCACTCTGGACATTGATCTTGTCCATGTCTCAGAGGGTTTCCGAAGCAGGATTCTCCTACACCTTGTTTGTTACACCTGTTTTCGTTGTTACTTATTTATAACATTACGAATTAAATTTGTATATTTTCTATGTTTATGGCGTTAACTTTGTGGTAGGACATAGTTATTAATTTTAATTAAACAACTTTGTATTAGGAAAGAATGGTAAGAAAGATATATGATGCAAGTGTTGACGGCGCCAGAAAAAGAGGGCGACCACGGAAGACGTGGCATGACCAGATTAACCAGATACTGGAAGATGGTCCTGTTAGAAGTCTGAACAACCGTCGAGCTTGCATGCGAAGATGTATGAATGTAGACGAAGCGAAAGTTGTATGTCAGGACAGAAGAGTATGGCGCTCTATCCTCTCTGCCTACCCCCTCGGGGAAACGGCGTGATGGTAAGTAAGTAAGTAAGTAACTTAACTTGTAACTCTACGTCTACAAGTTTCGATACCACTGTATCTTCATCAGGACGAACGAAAACTAACTATCCACTTATTCTAGCAAATAAATCAATTCTTTAACGGGGGTATTTCGGCGTCCACTTCTCAATTACCCCCACCGTAACTGTGGCCACGCCCCCATTCAAAAATTCATTTGTTTGCTAGAATAGGTAATGGATAGTTTGTTTGCGTCCGTCCTTATGAAGATACGGTGGTATCGAAATCGGTATACGTAGAGTTATTAGTTAAGTGTTTAATACAAAGTGGTTTTATTCAAATTAATAATTGAATTTGTGTCCGTAATGTAAAAAAAATTGAAAAAATCTCAGTGTATACGCAGAATTATAGTTTATTCACCCCAGAGGCGTTTTGGCATTACAAACTGATTTTGTGTCATGTCCTTTTGATTAATAGATGTGTATTACTATTGCCTGGGCTGAATTAATAAAAATAGGGCCCTGGGGAACTTAAATTCGGGTTCCTGAAATAAAAAAACATCCCGCTAGTTTAGTTTTTCCCACCGAGCTAGGTTTTGGTAAAGCATCTAAAAAACATATTGTCGCGTGTCATGACTAGGGAGGAATGAATGAAAACACTCTAAATTAATCAA
Organism: Agrypnia vestita; assembly: GCA_016648135.1. Taxonomy (NCBI): domain Eukaryota; kingdom Metazoa; phylum Arthropoda; class Insecta; order Trichoptera; family Phryganeidae; genus Agrypnia; species Agrypnia vestita. Next base: position 65,876 of record JADDOH010012967.1, read on the forward strand.
TGATTAATTAATTATTCAATTTATGTACAAAGTCACTCAACACGAATTAAACTTAACGCTGTTCTTTATTTTTACACTTTATTATAGCTGGGTAACACGTTTTTAACATTCACTAAAACATTTCATCCAATTCTCGTTCGTAATATTTATCGCTTATTTATTTCGTCACTTTTTAAAAAATTTTTTTTTTTTATTTATTAGAGACACTAACAGGATAATAGGTACATGATACTCTGATAATAAACATTATAGTGAAGACTATGCCCATTATCCCAATTACAAGTGTCTTCGGCACGCTCTAGTAACATGTATTTTTGCAATTAATTATATACATTATGTACATTTATGTGTATTATATATTTTGTGTTTGAATGTAGTGCGATTAGTATTTAATGAATGATTGATTTAACGGATTTATAGGTTCATGTCATCGTTCAGAAAATGGATGTTGTTTATGAGTGAGTTTTTGAACGAAGATAGGGTGTCTGCAAGAATATCAGCATCAATGTTAGGGTCAGCACAATACAAATTATATGTGCGACACAACCTTGTGATGGGAGAAAAGTAACCGACATTATTAGTGTGCTAACTTATTCTGAAGAACTCCGGGTTTCTTATACGGGGTTTAACATGCAAATTTATATCAGATAGAGAGAGAGAATCAATAGCTCCGCTGAGAATCTTGTGTAGCACAACGAGATCGGATATTTTCCGTCGGGACTCAAGTTTGTGCATCTTGAAAAAGGCAAGTCGATCTTCGTAGCTGTGAAGGTTGTTGTGTTGACCAGCTTTGTATGACAAAATACGTAGAAACTTTTTCTGCACTCTCGATTCTCGTAATATGTGTTGTGTAATAAGGTGACCAAATAACTGACGAATATTCCAATATACTTCGTACTAGTGATGTATAGAGAATTTTTAGACTTTGAGGATTTTTAAAGTCTTGAGTAATTCTGGTGATAAATCCCAACATAGTATATGCCTTGTTTGTGATATTATCAAAGTGGTTTCTAAAACTGAGCTTAGAATCTAGCATGACGCCGAGATCCCTTATTGAATCGACTTTAGCGAGTGGAACATCATCCAGTTTATAAACAAATTCTATTTTTTGAATATTTTTAGTGAAACTAATACATGAACATTTCTTAGCATTACGTGACATATTATTTGCTTTACACCAATTTGATAGTTCGTTCAGATCTCTTTGTAGGAGATGACTATCTTCCAGGCTATGAATGGTGGAATAAATTTTTAAATCATCGCCATATAATAGACACTTATTTCATATATTTCATATATTCAATATATTTGGCAAGTCATTTATGAAGATAAGAAAGAACAAGGGACTAAGGTGAGAACCTTGAGGAACTCCTGAGGTGATAGAAACCGGAGATAAATCATATCCATTTACAGTCACCACTTGAGTTCGATGAGAAATGTAAGATTCTATCTATCTCAATAAGTTGCCGTGGATTCCTATAGCATGAAGTTTTGTCAAAAGTATACGATGATTCACCTTGTCAAACGCCTTGCTGAAATCTGTATATATTACATCCACTTGAGATCTCGAATCAAACGATTTGCAAATCTGACTCACAAACTCAAGCAGGTTGGTAGTTGTGGATTTTTTTGGAACAATGCCGTGTTGATTTAGGTACTTCGCTCGATTATTCGCTTTATTTATCGCTTCGCAATTCAAAATGGGCGTCGTCTCGCGGCTCGACTTCGCACTGAACGAACTGTCAAACGACAACTCTCCTGCGGCGGATCCGCGCTATTTGTAACCAAATGCTGGTATTTTCGAACTTTCTAGTGTTTAGGAGAAGCTTCTCGTCGCTTCCTGGCCTTTGTAGACATTACGCGAAGGTTGTAGATAATAAATGTACCTTCCATAGTGTCGTTCCAAGTGACATATTACCAAGGGTTTGGACAGTGCGTAAATTCTTTTCAGCATCTCTTTACAATATTAACGGATCCATTCCCATTAGTTTGCGTTATCATAAGAATCGTGTCTCGACCGCTATTATATAACATTGTACCCTTCGTCAATTTTGACGTGATGACATTTCTTAACATGACACAGATTTCTCGACATTTCTCATAGAAACTTTGCGTACATAAATTAATGCGTCCTTTCTACTCTGTCTACTTATATGACATTCTAAAAATAGGGGGATAAAACAGTTTTAAATTATATTTATCGTAGGTATTAGGTTGTTTAAAGCAAGTTTTTTACGACAACGGGTTGCTTGATTGGTGGAAAATGCAAAAATGTATGCTTTAAACAGAAGATTACTATAAACCAAGTTGACACAACCGTCTCTTTGTAGAATAAACAAGTTTCACTGTCCTTGTGATTTAATATTATGTCTTGCTCGTGTATATTATTAATTATTAGGGCTTTCATAACTCTGCTACGCTTTTGTAGCATTTTTAGTTGAGGTGAGTAATCTGCGAAACCAGTTTCCTTCGACACCTGTCAGTGCGTACGTCACGTGGCTTTTCTCACCTGTCGGGTGGGTGTGGACGCGAATGTTCTCTGTTTGTAAACATAACCAACTCGACTTAGTGTGAAAATTCATTCATTTGCGTCCATTCAGTTTGGGTGTGTGTATCCAGCCCTATTTTTTTAATTCTCTTAATTCTCACATGCAGGAAATGCCACACAAATGGATAAATCGTTCAGACCGTCACCATTCGCAATTCTATGATGACAAAGGCTCTCAATGAGAGTACAACGAAGAAGAATAAAAAAATCGTGTTTCCATGATAATAAATAATACATCCGCAAATCCGTGATAATACTTTTTTTTTGTTATTTTGCCACGCTTCACCCGTTTGTCTGTTTGTCTGGACGGAATCTCATAATCGATATTTCACCCGCTTCTCAATGTCCGATCGAGCTGAAATTTTACACACGGGCGTATTCTCGATGACAGTACATGAATCAATACAATCAATCAGATTCACTAATTAATCAATTAATCCATCATAATTAATTAATCAAAGTTTTTATGGGAAATTAGTTAATGAGCTCACCAAAGATGGCGCTAGTTTCCTACCGGACTGATTAAGACTAAAAAGTATAAAATTATATTGCGAGAAAAAAATTTTTTTTTTCAAATTCATTTTTTTAAAAATATTTTACAAAAATTTTAGTCTCACCAAATAAAAGCGTGGGCGCTTTCCCTCCATCAATAACAGAATTCTGTAATCTGTATCAATATCGTAAGTGCCCACCATATATTTGGATAGTGAGGTCAAATTTTTTGCCAAAAATTTATTTTTTACTTTTTAGTACATTTAAATATAAGCGTGGTTAAATTTTTTTTTCATGTTATAAAATTTCTCCTAAATAACAAACAGATTGCGCGTCATGGTGCTCATATCGTCTCTCGCAGTAGATTATACCGCCGCACGTGCAATACACTAATAATTTATTGATTATTTTATCTGCTGTTTGTTTTACAATGTTATCTGAATATTGCATTTTAATACCTAACGTTAAATAATTCCGTTTCACGATCCAAACTTTTACACGATGCATTTGTAGAACAGATCGCTATTCATACCGGGTGTCTCGTAGCTAGTAACAAAAACTACGGGGAGTGTTTTTCAGTCGATTTTGTATAGAAAATATTCTGTACTGTTTGGGTGAAATGTCGACAGTTACGTTACGACAGATAATGGTATCAAAGTTTGCATTTTTTTTTTCAATATTTCTTATTTATTTTCTATGAAGCATTGGACTATCGCTACAGTAACTTACTTATATGGAAATATTAGAAATTCATTCGCTTTAATAAAAATCAAAGGAAACGATTAAAACCTTGCAAAAAATATTTTTTAAATTTCCGCAACTTTTTAATAATTTTATTTGATTTGATCAAAGCGAAGGAATTTTTAAAATTCAATATTAGGTCCTTACATATGAAATTGGCGTTTAGTATGGGAGGAACATAAAGACGATTTTTTTTTATTATAATATATTTATTTAATCAAAGTACGTACCATTGCTATCTATACACTTTTGCCATTTCATAGGTAGTTCATCGATCCCTTTACTAAAAAAACCCTTCGGACGGGAATCAATAAAATCTTTGAAGGCGGTTTGGACTGCCCCATCGGAGTTGAATTTTTTCCTTTGCAAGAAGTTATCCAAATTTCTAAAAAAATTGTAATCTGTTGGGGCAAGGTCTGGAGATACGGTGGATGTCTTAGACATTCCAAGTGAAGCTCCTCTAATTTGGTAGCCGTCTGTTGTGCAGTGTGTGGTCTAGCGTTATCATGAAGCAGCAGTGGCCTAGAGCGATTAACCAGCCTCGGTTGTTTAGCAGCTAGCTTTTCCATCATGGTTTGCAGTTGCTGACAATAGACATCTGCCGTAATCGTCTGGCCAGATTTAAGAAAGCTGTAGTGAACGACACCAGCACTAGTCCACCAAACGCTCACAAGTAACTTTTTTGGAGTTAATTTTCGCTTGGGGCATGGTTTGGCTGGTTCGGCAGGGTTCAGCCATTGCGATGAGCGCTTCCGATTATCGTACAGGATCCACTTTTCATCACAGGTAATGATTCGATTTAAAATCCCTTCATTATTGTGCCGGTTGAGTAATGCAACGCAGCAGTCAACGCGCGTTTGTTGATTTGCTTCACTCAATTCGTGAGGTACCCACCTTTCAAGCTTTTTCACCTTACCAATTTGCTTCAAGTGGATTAAAACAGTTTTATCACTAACACCGCAGCCTGCAGCTAACTCGGATGTGGTTTGCGATGGATCCGCTTCCACAATAGCCTTCAATTCTTCATTATCAACTTTGGTCTCCGGCCGTCCACGGGGCTTGTTCTGCAGGTCGAAATTTCCAGAACGAAAACGTTGGAACCAAAAACGCACTGTGTTTTCTTTTGCGGCACCGTCGCCATACACATCATTAATCCTTCGAGCCGTTTTTGCAGCACTGGTGCCACGGTGGAATTGCCATGCTGGTACTCGTAAATAACGCGATATTTCAAGTTTTTCATTTTGTAAACTGAGTGACGTAAAGAAAAAAACAATTGAGGAAAAAACAAATGAATTATAATTTTCAAAACACAAATACATGAGTAAATAGCTGTATAAATTTGGATTTGGAATTCCTAACCAAAGAGAAGATATTTGAGATCAAATTTGCCAGTACGGCAAAACGCCAATTTCATATGTAAGGACCTAATATAAATGACATCATACGTTTATACAGTAAAAGATGTGATGATCTTTATTTGTTTTGTTTATGTGTGCATACAGTGCTCAGACCATATAAAAAATTGGTAAAACACATGGAGACACACTTACAGTTTAAACATTATTTATTAAGAAGTATAGACAATTTCATTTACGAAAGACAATAAAATTAGTATGTGTAAACCGCGCGTACGACATAGTGTTTTGTTGTTTTGGTGTTTACGGGTATAAACACCAACACAACGAAATAATGAGCACCGTACGCACGGCTTACACATACTAATTCCATTGTCTTTCCTTAATGAAAAAAGAAAAACAAGAAAGCAATCAAAATAATAATCATAAATTAAAATAAACACATTTTAAAATAACTTAAAAAATATTTTAAAAATTAATTTGAAAAAACACTATATGATGAAAAAAATGAGTCAAAAAATCTATGGTAAAACCGTAAAACAATTCCAGATTTATATATAGTAAATATCACAAACTAAACTCACACATATGTTTGATGTTTATAGTGTTAACTTTTTGGTTGGACATAATCATTAATTTTAATAAATTTAAATTAATAAACTAACACAAATCTCAGAATCAACTGCATGTTTAATTTTAAATCAGTCAAGCTGGATCTTGGAATCATCGCATCGAATTCATCGGTAAACGACGTTCAGCATTCGTCAAATAGATCATAAAATGTGAAAATGAGAGAGTAATTGTCTTCAAGTAATTATGATAAGAATATTACCAATAAGAATGTTAACTACAGAAATTCTAGTTAAATACAGGGCAAACCAAACGCAACACCACTACACGTTTGAAGGAACATATTGGAGCAATTAAAAATAATAACTCCAATAAATTGGCAATCTGCGAACATGAATCCAAAGGGAATCGCGAATCGGGAATCGAAAAGTCTTATCAACAGAACCGCGCCACGTACCTAGATTAGTGAGAGAGTCCATTGAAATACATCCTAATTTCAACAGACACGACAGTTACAAGCTATCAAGTATTTGGCGCCCTGTTCTCACGACTTTGATTCCACCTTTAAGAGACGTTGCAGAAAAGCCCGAAGATGTAATTAGTACATATTGCACACTGGTGACCTCTATCTTAGAAGAAGTGAATACTCCACAACAAAGTGCATATAATTTACGACCTCGGAAGAAATATTCAGTTCGGCCTACACCTCCGCCGTGATAGGACGCTCTCCTGATGGCACTGAACAAGACTTCAGCGAAACCTCGAGATTTGCTTCTCAGTAAAATATCGTCACAATCGTAGAACAACGTCGCATGTGATTTTTCTCAAGTTTGCAGGAGAACAGTTTGAAGTTTTAATTAAATAAAGATACTTTATGTCAAAGCTCGATAACTACAAAAGATTTTCCTTTGAAACTTGGGTTAGTTATTTAAAGCGGATACCTTTAAAACCTCAATTATAGTCAGCGCAGTACAACGACGTTTTTACACATATTTCATTGTTCTACGATCGAAAATCAGTTAAATCAATGAGAAAAAATACACGTTTTATATACTATTAGATGGTTTCTTTTCTTCACTTTTTAATGATCCAAAAAAGTCCATATGTAATTTTTTGCACATCCGTCATTGTTCTACGATCATGGCGATATACAGTTCGTATAAAATATCCATTTTATTTTACACATAATCGCGGCTTATTTCAGGGCACTAGTCGCGTGCAGCTGCATTCTAAGTATTGTACTGTCTAATATCGGATGTAACCTATCCAGAAATCGTCGGGATTACACTTTCTAATCCCGGGATCCACAAACACTATAAAGTGAACCGGGAACCCGGGATTCTCTCATGTGGAGTGTATATGATACGGTGTAAATAAATTTGCAACACAATTACACGTTATGCGAATTCATCGTGCCAGCATAGCAGCACGACTCGGCTTTTTCCTATGGACGAGTCATTTTGCAATACAATAATAATGGAGCACGCCTCGCGCCAAATGCAATACGTGTGAGAAATAAGTCTAGGATTTGTGCTACAGTTCGCCAACCCGTAGCAAGCCGCGCCGCGCGTCGTCGTTGGCAGCCGTCGTAAGTCGGAACTCTGAGCACTGGACAATAGTGACAATTGAAGTCCCTGCGATCAGCAAGTGACAGCTCCAGCGCATCCTGCAGAGAGGAGATTACTACATGAAGAGGCTATGGTCCTTGGAACCAATTAGGGCTGAATAGACACAGGAAGTTCCACCGGGTAGATATAATAATCTTGTTAAAATTGCCGTAGGATTTGCCCTTTTCGAATGCTTCCCGATCTGCTGAATGCCGAGAACGATGAAGAAGAGTCTGGATTCTCGAGAAGTGAGGGTAAGATTAAGAGGAAGAATAAATATTTCAAAATAACCTTATGTCCAACCACAAAGTTGACGCCTTAAACATCAAAAATACAATTATTTTTATAATTGATATAAATTAACTTTGTTAAAACCACTTATTTATTGAAAAAATTCAACATTCGAAGCCAATGGCTTCTTCGTCAGGATAACATAAATAATATTTAAAAATCGAAGTATAGATCAAAATACTAAAAAGACATGTGGTGAGGCATCCAGAGAAGTACGAGATCTTGCACCTCATAATGTAGGAAAAGATTGCCGGAAGTCGAGGCCCTGGAAGAAGGAGAACGTGGCTTAATAACCTAAGGCTGGTTTTGCCGGATTCCTATAGAGCTATTCCGAGCCGCAGTTAATAAAGTGTTGATAGTCAAAATAACAGGCAACATCCGTTGAACGGATAGGGCACATGTAAAATATATATATATTTTTTTATAATTGTTTATTTTAAATTCGTTTAACATAAATTACTTATTAAATCCACATTAGGCAAAACCTGTTCTGTGGCAGTTATTCTCACTTAAGAATTACGCAATAGTAACATAGAACAGAAATAAATAACAATAGTAAAGAAATAGAAAAGTAAAAATAAATATAAGAGCAGGATAACAATTTATTAGTAGATACAAACACAAGAATACATGAATCTAAAAGAAAAAAAATATAAAAATAAAGCGAAGATAAAAATTTATGTAGATAAAGCAGTATTACGATTTAGTAGTAGATACAATTACAAGAGTACATGAATCTAAAAGAAAAGAAAACATAAATATAATGTGAAGATAAAAATTTAAGTAGATACAAAAATAAATACTATATAAGAATACGCTTGAAATTATATAAAGCAGATTTTATCAATTCAGAGGTCAAGGGCGGATCGCTTCTTCAGCATATCTTCTTCCTGATATTTTTATCAAATTAGTAATACGGTGTTTAAAGGTTTGTGTAGTGTTATTTCTTTTCTTTCATTTGGTAACTTGTTAAAAACAAGCGGGGCAATGAAATTAAATTGTAAATTTTAATTAAATAACTTTGTATAAACCACTTGAATGGTTTAAAATGGTTAAACTAATTTAAGTGGTTTATACAAAGTTATCTCATTGAAATTTATAATTATGTCCAATCACAAAGTTAACGCTATAAACATCAAAAATAAATTAGATCGTCTTTGTCCAAAACAAGTTTTTAGGTGTCTATTTTAGGTACCTTAAAATTAATTGCATTTGCCAGACTTGTAGCCCGTGTTTGTTGTGTACGCTTTTTTTATTTTAAATTTTGCTTTTTTTATTTCTTTCTCGTGGCTGTTGCATTTCATCCCGTATACCATAGATTTTTTAGATTTGGACTTCTTTATGATTGTCAGATTTATTCTATATCTTGCATCGTGTTCATGCTCATGTTAATTTTCGTCTTGATTATGCTGACAGAAGTAATAATCCTATTAATACAATAAAATAATGCTGACATTTGCTGCGTATTTTCAATCTTTCTTCTATTATTATAATTTTAGTTTACTGCGTGTTGCGTACTCGGGAGAAAATGTTATCAGCAAGTAGGTACTTACAAAAATAAATAACATAAAATACGTATAAATATTATTGTTTTTATGCGTACATTTCTGCTATCAAAATGCGATGTGAACTAATACTTTCTAATATTTTTGGCGTATCCTAGTGTAATGTTAGTAATTCGGATGAATTTTCATTCACACAGATAAAGTGTATTGCTTTAAAAAACTCCAAAAAAGTCTATATCTATATATATATCTCTCATTAGCGACATCTGTGGTTATTCAAGGGGAATGAAAAAGCCTTGGTGCTGGCCGCGAAGGATCGTTAGAACTCACACGTGAAACGTGGCGCATAATTTAAATATATATACAACTTCCAAAAATTAGCAAAAAAGTTATTCTATCATCGGTGGAAATGGCGAAGGTTACATTGTGTAAAGTGACCACTTAAGCCGGCCGTACGAAAGGTCGTAAGCTGTATGTACACCCAAAAAGATTTCTATACCTACTTTCCCATAAAATATACAGTTTCGTCTCTGTGAGACATCTGTATATACTTTGATTGATTAATAATACTTTCATCTAAATTTCCGATTAACCCGCTCGATGAGGGTGTCTCCCGTTGTGGTATTTTATTTCCTACCTGTATATTTTACGGTCGCATTAATTTAATTATCGTGTTCCACTGCAAATGTGCCTCACGTATTGATTGACGTATTGGATAATGACGGCGCGTACCGCTCCGGCTTTCGTAACAGGTGACCTAAATTTGATTTAATAGAAACCAATCGTGTCCGCTTGGAGCGAGCGACGGAGTGGCGGACTGCCGGCCACCATCCGCGTGGATATAAGCCAATCACCTAAGCACCGGTTAATGATTGGTTAATGATTCCTAATAATTGGTGGTTGCTTGCCGCTCAATCTTCTCGGCCATCGACACGTCCAGCCCCCCGGCGCGGCTGACTTTTATCTGCATGAGGGCTGGTTTACATTGATACAGCAGCTGGCGCCAGCATCACTAGATTCCGGCGCTGCACTGGCACTGGCACTGGATCGCGTCGTTTACACGCGTCCAGTAGTCATTTGTATCCTTAAAAAATTAATGTTTCACAAAAAAGAAGGAAATTGAAAACATTTTCAAAAAATCTTGATTCGTTATTACTAGACGAGCTGACAGATATGATTGAAGAAGAATTGATGTAGGAGAAGCGAATATGGGTTAGAAAATGGATAAATGACAGAGATTTCTGGAGGATCTATTTTGCTTATGAACCAGCTGAGGTCAGAAGACACCAAGGAGTACAAATCAGCTTTAAGAATGATACCGGAAAATTTTGACGAATTGTGGTTAGTGTACGATTAGGCGCTAGCGACTGGCGTTCACTGGCGCGTAGTGTTTATACGGATCCAGTGCCACTGGCACGGGCTGCGCAGCGTGCGGGTGACGGTCACTGGATTGAAAAATAGGCGGTCTATTTCGATCCAGTGCTGGATGCTGGACTGGATTGAAACATGTTTACATTGATACAGTGTTGATTCAGCGCTGGAATCCAGCGATGCTGGCGCCAGCTACTGTATCAATGTAAATCAGCCTTAACGTTGGCAACATTGTAATGACAGTTAACTGACAGTTTTATCAAATAGGGTAATTTCACATTTTTTTATAGAAAAATCTTAACTTTGGTTTAGAAAATACGTTTATGAAAAATATTTTTTTTAATGTGTATGTATATTAACAATAAAAACGATTTTAAACTCCCGCCAAAACGCTTATTTTCGCAAGTGAAGTTAGGCATGAATTTTTATGTCATCTGACGTTTAACACGTAATAGCACATACGCGTATTTAGGCGTTCATTCATTTTTTTACAAAACAAGCCGGCTTTTTTGTGTAGTGCGTCCATAATGTCAGGGTAAAAGTTTTGCAGATATTGTATGGTACCCAAATGTAGAAATTCATTCCTGGAAACTGAAAAATGAATCCAACATTAAAGCATCAATTTTCAGTAAGTTATCGGATTTTCCTTGTGAAAATCTGTCCTTTGTTATTTTAAATGTGTTCTTAGATAGTTATTTTATTAAAATAGGTCACAAACACGGCAAAATCTATTTAAAAACCATCCGAACACCAGCATAAACAGAGTTAAGACGAACAGTGACCACAGAAAGTAAACAAATTACAGTGAGAAACACCATAGATCGCATATGGTTTATCTATAATTCTTGCTAAACAACCAATCATATCGCGTTTTCATGGAATCGTATTTATATAGATTTTGCGTAATCGGTTTTTATATAGATTTCGCCGTGTTTGTGACCTATTTTAATAAAATAACTATCTAAGAACACATTTAAAATAATGGAGAACGGATTTTCACAAGGAAAATCGGATAACTTAACGAAAATTGGTGCTTCAATTGGTTTCATTTTTCAGTTTGCAGAAATAAATTTCTACATTTGGGTACCATATAATATGATTTAATATCTATTTTTCGCGGTAGTTTAAAATCGTGATTTCCAAAATCGTTTTTTAATGTTAATATGCATATTAAAAAAGTCTTTTTCATAAACATATTTTCTAAACCAAAATTAAGATATTTCTATTAAAAAAAATTGAAATTACCCTATTGTTTTTATAAATAAATAACCTCAAAGATTCTTAAATGTACTCTGTAAACTAGACCAAATTAATAATGTATCATGGTCTAATTAATTAAAAGTATTTTTGTGAGTAATCAGTACCTTCACGTATCTAGATCATAGATAGAAAGTGACAAGTTTTGTCCACAAAATCTCGCGCTGTATTCCAGCATTCATAATATTATGATACGTCAACCGGTTTCCTCCAGCCTCCGAGGCCCGCGTACCAACAAACAGTGATCAGCTGTTGGTCTTTCCGCCGATGCGAAATTTATTCGAGAAACGTGCCGCTCCAAGGTCTTATACGCCACGCTGTATACAAACATTTGTTATTTTGACCCAGCGAGCCAGCCGCACGCGCTATTTTTGTGCGCAGTTCCAAAATGCGCGGAATTTTTTCCTGCCCAAACTACTGCGCAGCGCTTCGTTTGCGGGATTTTTTGAGTTATGTCATTGTTGTTTCGCGGGGACAGTATTAATTTGTATGGAAGACACGTTCGCTTTAACGAGCGCCACGAGTTGTATAATACATTCTGCTTTGTTTTGTGACGAGCCTAAATAGATGCGAGCCTTTCGTTATAACACCTTTTTTCAAGGTAACTGGTACATATTTCCTTTACTATCTGACGACGTCTGGGAAGAAGATAACTATGTCTTATTGCCAGTGATGACGTATGGAGAGGAGACGATGGCCCTCACAAATAAAAGTGTAGAAAAGCTCAAATGCTCACAACGATCCATGGAGATATCCATGCTTGGCGTAAGCTTAAGATGTTACAAGATGGACTCCCAGAGTTGTGAAGTGGAGACCTGCGGAAAATAAAAGAGGCGTCGGAAGACCTCAAAAGAGATGGGCCGCGTGATATAACCGCTGTGGGGAAAGAAATGGCTACAACTAGCAAATAACAAGAAAGGATGGAAGGGTATGGAAGAGGCCTGTATCCAGTGAGTGAGTGGTGAGATGAAGGCTGAGGATGATAAAGAAGAAGAAGAAAATGTCTTATCGGCACACTATTTAAAATTTTCTGCAGCTCATGTTGCGATTAGGTGCAGCGGTAACTCGATTTAAATCCGCTTTGGAATAAATCCATCTTGATATACCTATGTCCTGTTTGGCCGCAAAATTTTGCTTGTTTGGTATATGACTCCAACAAAGCCCAAATAAGTCGTTATAGCAAAGTCTAGAATGACCAGACGATATCAGGTTTCCTAAACAACCCAAGAAAGCAGAAGCAAAGTTCTTTGGACAGACTTGAGTAAACGTAAAACCTGGTCGTTCTCAACCAGGTGCAATTAGGCAAAAGAGACCGAAAAGAAATACCTAATTAAAGTTTCTTTTATGTTAATGTATTTCTGTTTTAAGCAGTGTTTTAATTATTATTTTGTTTTAACAACATAATTTTTTTATATGAAAAAATTCGTTCGGTATGCGTCTTGTTTGGTATGATTCCAACGATCTGTAACAGATCATGGACGTGTGCCGAGGTTCCATGGTATGCGTAAGAATAATCATATCGATTGGAATATTCTTTTTGTCTTAAAATCAGACCTAAACATATTACTAATTATAAATATTAATTAGGTAAATTAAATAAGTAAAATTATAATTATGTTAAGTAACAATAACTTTACCTAATTCCTTTTCGAAAAGTGAAAAAATTTAGGAGAAAAATGACCCGAATATAAACACGGCAAAACTATCGGTAGTTAGTATGCGATAAATACCGCATTTTAATTTTAAAAAATTCTTTAAATTTGAGTTAAAAAATCAATAAAATACTGTAAATACAAAAAATTAACTAAAACTTTTCTGCGAGGTTTTAATTGACTTAATTTTATTTGACTTGTGTTAAAGTGAATACTATATATATGTATGATAAGTTATCTTAGCGATTGTCCAACGTTTTACAAAAGGTACGTAAGAAATATTGAAATGCAAACTTTGAAGTCTCCATCGTTTGAAATCTTCATTACCTACTATTGATATTTTTCACAAAGCGTTACAGTATTTTCGCCTCATAACTTAGGCAGGAATCTGTAAAGTATTTGGACTAAGGCCCGAATTCAGAGTTAATTTTCAGTACAACATAACACTTTTAAGGCGTACCCTTAATCTTTAAATCATCTGTATTGACTCTGAATTCGGGCCTAATTCACTTATATAATTTTTTGTTGAAAATTTTATGCTGTGTCTATAATTAAAGTTATTATACACATTTCCTTTAAAACATTCTGTCTTAGTTCTTCAGCCTTCCTTAACCACGCTTGATATCACTTGGCACGAGCCACGTGTCCAACGAGGCCGATGGATCAGATGTACAAAATCATCCGTCCTTGCACGTGTCTGTTCGACCGTTAGATAACCTGTCTGGCCAGATTATTCATGTCGTTCTTCTCGTTCTCTTTTCTCGGGCTGGTTTCTAATCGGCACCGAATTTGCAAGAAAGTTAATTAAGGAGAGCGGTTGCGTTCGCGCCTTGAACACAATAGCCATTCGGCGAATAAATCGAACGGCACACAATCGGGTGAAAATGGGAGAAGGCGTACATTCCGTGTAGCTAAGTCGTTATGGAGCGGAATATCCATAGCCTTACAATCGACGATCTTTATGGCTGTTGCCGCGCGTACTTCGTGACTTTGGCGGCGATAATGTTGTGCCAGGCCTACTGTGATGTTATGATTTGTATCGGAACAATTTCCACCCCCATTTCATGACTACGAAAAGCGGGTACGGATGAAACTTACTCTCGAAACTTGTCTGCCTCGAAACTCGTAAATGACAGCAACGAGTTGAGCGCGAAGTGAGCTTTTTGTTGTCTATTGTATTTTGTACTATAAAGCAGAATGACCAACTAATGCATATCCACCTTTACATTCAAATCTACAAGAAATATTCGAAAGAGGCACCCTAAAGTCATATTATTTTAAGTTGGTTAGTATTATCTTAAGAATTATGGTTTGACCGCTATGATGTATGATTAGGGATTATAATCCCGGGATCCCCAACGTTTTTCGATCCCGTAAAATTTTCGGGATCGATAATTTTTTTTATTTTAAAATATAATAGTGGCCCGTGCGTCCCAGAATTACCAAATGTGCTGGCGCGCTTTGTGCCGGTCCGGCCGCGCTCTCTTTCACCCGCGCACAGACGCGAGTGACATAAATCGCAGCTCGAGTCGTGACGTCATTGGTCGATCGATTCATCAGTTGTGTCCGCGTCAGCAGGTATAACGTAACATTCCTATTAAATAATAAGTAGTTATTATAAATAAATGTAGAGTTGGATGAATTTTCATATAATTTTCCCGATTTTTCTAATCCCGGGGTTAGAAAAATGCTCCGGAATTATAATCCCTATATATGATACAACATTGTACACTTAGTAAATTTTGACGTGATGTTATATCTTATAGAAACTGTACGCGTTTAGTACGAGAAATCGTGAGTTCAAGATATTGGAGTCTCAAGAAACAATAGCCAAAAATAAACAAAAAAAATTGATTTTAAAATTTAATAATTCTAATAATGCTGTGCATTTACTACCGTCGTAATCCAACGAGCGTGACCGTGTTCGACATCCTGTGATATGTAATATGTATATCTATGTGATTTTCTCAAGCCTGGGTATATTTGTGAGGTGTTCCGCTACAGCAATTGGGCCCAGTAGTCTGTTGTATTTAGTGTTATACATTTAAAAAAATCTTTTGACATACGATAAAACTAGAACTGCGCTGAGCACCTCAATTCTTAATACTAATATGTACTTAAGTGTTAAATTCAGCTTTATCGGGAGAGCGTCTTATCACGGTGGAGGTGTAGGCCGAACAGATTATTTCTTCGTAGGTCGTAAATTATATGCACTTTGTTGTGAAGTGTTCACTTCTTCTACGATAGAGGTCGCCGGTGTGCAATATGTACTAACTAGCTGTGCCCGCGCGGCTTCGCACGCGAAAATTTTTAGTATACTGCTAGAAAATTCTCCTTCCATAACTTTTAAGAAATTTATCGAATGTACAGGAACCTTCTAGATACACCGACACATTCCGCCACTCAGTTTAGAACCTTATAGAATTTTCGAGAATTTTCTAGAACCTTTTCCTTCCAGAACTTTCTAGAGCAGGTTTTACCGGAACTTTCTAGACTCACCGACAGAGTCAGCGCGCCTTTTTTGAAACAATCTGAAGCATTTGCGGCCTTCCCATAACAAAACAATGTGCTAGAAAGCACATTTTCGTCACCCACTCCCACGCATAGCCATCCCCACTCGCATATTTTCGATGTGACACCAAGGGCTATCCACCACCATAACCATCAGTGGGTGGTTGTGGCTGGTTGTGGAGAAAACTTGGCGGATAGGGAAACACGGGTTTCTTTTTATATATATATATGTATATTGATTACATCTCGTGAGAACAAGGCACCAAATAGGACGCTCTCCTGATGAAGCTCAATAAGACTTCAGCGAAACGTCGAGATTTGCTTCTCTGTAAAATATACGGTTCGTATAAAATATCCGTTTCATTTAACACTTAAATATGTCCAACGACCGTAATAATAACCTTAACCTTTAATAACAAATATGTACTGTTTAGAGATTTCTGTAGTAAACCCACCGACGCACTTTGGTTTGTGGGCGATTTTTTCATTCCATCTCCAAAACAGACATTTGGTAAACACGGGTTTGAGTTCAATGATCCGTTGCTTTTTTACGGCTGTACAATTTCTCTATTCTTTCGCCGTGCTTAATTGATTGACTCTACTTTTCTGAGGACTGATTTGAAACGTATAATTTGGTAATCTGTCGCCGTGTTGTTAAAAATTAGCTTTGCCATTTTTCGATTTAATAATTGATGGCTTATATTTTTTTGTCGATTGTGTTATCTGCCGGACGTGAAATTACAAATTATGGGACGCCTAATCAATGCTTGTGGCTTATTTTTAATAATACGTATGTGTCATTTTAGAATATTTGCCGATACAGTTGTATGGGAAAATCTATGTACGCGAAGAATGGACATATTAGAGGCCGATTTAGAACTATGATAAAGAAACGGTCGCCGGTATACAGACAGGTATATGATTGAGGAGAGATGGGAAAGAAAATATGTGGGGAAAATACGCTAATAGAAACAGATGGCGTAACATACACACATAAACCAAATATTAGGACAATTCTGTTATAAGCCTCAACAACCGAAGAACATGCAAGAGGTGGTGTATGAAAGCGGAAGAGAGTGGAAGTGGTTTTGTATCCTCTGATATTATATGTCTTTATTATATAAAACCAACTCAATATTACAAATACACAAAGAAACCATCATTAAAAAAAAACACAAATATATTTCAAGATTAAAATAGATGAGCAAAAGAGCGCACATGATTGAAAATCTTATATCCTAAAATATACCTAGATGCAATATAACAGCCATGCAACACCACTACAAGATACCTAGGAATTAAATATTTAGATAATCTACCAGTGAATATTAGAACTATACTATATTAGGCAAAGATCAAAAAATAGATTAAATCATTGAACAATGTGAAGTGACAAGTTTTGTGATATTAACCTTAACATGCTTATTTTTAAATATTGTGATATTAGCTTTATCTCTTTAAATATTTCTATATATATTTCTTTGCATGTATGCACGAGTATTACATGCTATTAAAAAATACAATTATCTATCACATTTGTGACATTCTCGGGTTCCATACACAAGTTTATATTTTCATGGGACTGTAAAAAATTTGATAAAATCCACCAAAATTAAATAAAAATGTACTTCCTACATACTTCCCAAATTCAGAAACTCGTTCACTTCTTTTTAAGTTCATTATTTACCAACATACAGGAATGCAATTGCCTGTTTACCATTCCATTTACCTCGTACTCGGACATAACCTTCCATAACTTTCTTCTTATTATTCTGTCGCACGCCTTTTGCTGATCAACAAAAGTACAAAAAGATTTTTGATTCTTTGCCAAAATGTTTGTCTCATCTGGCTGAGTAAAAATTTGATCCATGCGGCATTACATTTCTCATTTTCCTGATCTGCAAAAGAAAAGGTTTTATTTTTAGCGAAATTTAAAATTAATTAAATTTTAATGATTATTATTAATGAAATTTAATAAATATTATTATTACTGAAATTAAAAATAAATTAAATTTTCATAAATATTATTATTAAGTTCTGCGGGTTAACTATTTTAATGTTATGATCATTAAGCATGACGTAGAATTTTGTAAACCGTGGCACCTTTAATGATAAGTGCCCGGGAAAAAACGAACATTAATATAGGGCTTCACCACAAAAATCTAATTACTCTAAAGGGGAAGGGGTATCTTAAAATTTTATAAATAAGTCGTTTAAACGTGGTATATCCACTGTTTGATAATGGCCTTGTTAGCCGAAACAGCTTTCACACTTAAAATAGTTTTTTTCAAAATTTATTGAAATTTAATTTATTTTTAATTTCAGTAATAATATTCTGTGTACAGTTTTCTGCGATATTCTGCCGTGTATATGTGACCTCTCTGGCCAACGTTTCGGATCCCATTGCAGGTCCATCATCAGCCCTGAAACGTTGGCCAGAGAGGTCACATATACACGGCAGACTATCCCAGAAAACTATACACAGAAGATTCTGAACGGCCGTGAAAACCTAACCCATTTTTTTTTAGTAATAATAATATTTATTAAATTTAATTCATTAATAATAATTAATAAAATTTAATTTAGTTTAAATTTCGTCAAAAATAAACATGGAGTTCTACAAATTAAACACAAAAACCATAAATAAAAGGCTTTATATTTGAAAAATGTATCATTAGAACAAAATGATCACATATCCTTGTTTTACCAATAATTAGACTTGTGAATGAATTTTTTAAGAATTTGTCTACTGATTATCGCAGTGCAAAAGATACACAATTCTTGGCAGTTTGTTTCGAGATCCGCCACCTCTGTATGTGCTACCTTCCCTTGAATTTTTACTATTGGCATTCGACGAATCGCTGCCACCCAGCCTTCCTCGCGCACGCGTCGTTTCCTCCTCCTGACCTTTCTCCGTCTACCCCCAGACAAGGGTTTGTTTAGCCGACCCGCCCCACTTAGCGCCCTCCGCGGAAGTGTATCTGGGTTACCCTCGCCCTTGTCACTGCACGTTGGAACAGAACGTTGAAAAAAACATCTGACATTGTTGATCAATATTTACTTTACTGTTGTATCAACATTTTGACAAAAACACTTCTCTTTCGTAAGATTTACAAAAGTGTTATGTCCTTCAGTATCTATATGATATTGGAAGTAAATTTACTATCAGTCTCGCCTTGAAAGATTGTGGAATATGCATAGAATATCTCTGATTTAAATCCATCTACATATTGCGACTTTGGAAGTACAAGGTATCATCTTACGTCAATATTATTATTTTATTGTACCAAACTTCTGACACCTTTTTAATTCAATTCTATTCGATTTATTTTTGTATGCAGGGTGTAACAGAGCTAGTCCACAATACTTTACAGGTGGATTCCTGCCTTGATTACGAGTCTAAAATGTTCAAGCAACCATGGCCTAATCAATAGTTAAGGAGATATGCGACATCAAAAATTGTTTTTTTTTTCAATATATCTGACTTTTTTTTGCAAAATGTTGGAATATCATTACAGTAACTTATATCTAATATGAAAAATTCATTCCCCATAAAAACCTCCCAATCCCAATTGGAATTTTTCAGGGTTTTTATTATTTTATTTAACTTTTATTGAAACAAATGAATTTTTTTGTAATCGATATTGATTACTGTAATGATACATCAACGTTTTATAAAAATAAGTCAGAAATATTGGAAAAAATGCAAACTTTGATATTGCATAACTCGATAACTATTGATATTAGGTCATTGTTACTTGAACATTTTCGACTCATAATCAAGGCAGAAATCCACCTGTAAAGTATTGCGGACTAGCTCTGTTACACCTTGTATAGCATTTACTTACATAATAAACATACATTCAAATTGTAAATGTTATAAATTATAATTTAACTGTCTTAAAAACATATCAAATTTCTTTTTTGTTTACTTGATATTTCTCTTAGTTTAACTATTAGTGAAATGAGTGTCCAGCCTTAAATAAATAATAATAAAAAAAAATACTGTAAGCTGGTCCAGGATATCGGACCTTAGTCGCGGATAGGGTTGCCAACTTTTATTAGAAGAAATAGTCTGAAATAGAGTATATCTGATTTCAAAGGAGGTAAATAAAGAGTACGGACTTGTAAAAAAGAGTATCATTTATTTAAAATTTTTGAAAAAGTATTTTTTGCTACTTTTAGCAGCACATAACAGTTTAAAATAATTGTACGACTCCAAACAATGTAACTCTAAGTTTACATAGATAAGGAGCTCATTTTTAATCAATTTCAACTTGGGAATACAGTAGCTGGCAAACATCTTGAAATTTTACGGAGTAGTGGGTGAAAGTTTGCGCATGTACCATTCCACCGACGAGACCCAAATTTTGTCTTCTGCGCATTCCCCCACTACGCCAAAAAATTTCAAGTTTGCCGGCAACTGTACCAGCATATTAAAAGTAAATAGTCGACTTTTTGGTTACGATAATATATATGCGTGACTGGCACTAGTATAGTAAACGTTGTGTAAAAAAGAGTATTTTAGCGTCCTCTATTAGTGTTATAGATTATAGAGTACGCCCACATAATATAGAGTACAATACTCTATTTTAGAGTACGGTTGGCAACCCTAGTCGCGGGTGAAGATTGTGATTTAATTTCGCGATTCCGTTGTCAGTAGTTGACGAGTCGGGCGATATTATTGTATTTAATAATGCGGTCAGTTTTATTGCGAATTTGATATAAAATTTTATATCAAATTCGAAAACGTGCACCGCATTGGTCGATCGCCCAGTCGTGAGATAATTCATCCGTGCAAGCATTAATTCAATTGGTCAACACTAATTATCCGCCAGTTTTACGTCATTATGGATTCGTCTCACGCTCTCCGAGAAATCCTCCACAGCTCTCCGCAGCAATCAAGGTGAACCATAAAGTGCTCACCGCCTCGTGGCATCTTCACGATGTAACGCCAGGACAATGGCCAACTCCGCAGAAAGTATACAAAATCTGCGTGATATTCCCCGTACCGTTTCGTCCCCGCCGACGCGCGGGCGTCACGTTTTCCTTGACGTATCAATTCACCGGCGATTGTGAGGCAAGCCTCGGAATTCACGTCTCGAGAGTAAATCCTCGTCTTGTTGTTGATATTGCAATAAAACAATAAAACTGATAGTCAAGGACGACGGTGCGCTGAATTATTTCCATCATTCTTCGCAATATTTGCTGGAAATTATTGCAGAAGAGTCGCCATTCGCGTTGGTGGATGTGTAAATATGTTCGCTCGGAGGTCGATTGTGATGGAGATTGACTACTACGTTAGCTAACAACAGAAAATGTTTTTATATATGTCTATTCAATTTTCATTCAGTTCAATTTTCATTGTCGCAAAAATATTATTATTAAACCTCTTTTCGATTAAGAAAGGCAGTCGAATTTGTATGTGTAAGCCGTGCATACGACGCACATTGTTTCATTACGTTGGTGTTTACGGGTATTAAAACCAACATAACGAAATAATGTGCCTCGTACGCACGTCTTACAAATACTAATACGATTGTTTTCCTTAAATGGAAAGAGCTTTGTACCGTCATTTTCAAAAAGCATAATTTCATTTCAAAAACATTTTTATACTTCTGTAAGCTATTAAGGCTGGACATTCACTGCAAATGCATATTTTGGCGTTTTTTTTTACGAAAATGTGGGTTTTTATTTAAAATATGTTTTATTTTACTTTGTAATACACACACAATATGAGTTATTAAATTACAACTATAGTTTCGAGAGGAGCAGTCCCTCTCATCATCAGGTATAGATAATAACTCTAGTTATTACTATAGTTGTAATTTAATAACTCATATTGTGTGTGTATTACAAAGTAAAATAAAACATATTTTAAATTATAATGTTGCACCACGAAGTATCTGCCAAATCTTTCAATGGGTTTTTATTATTCATTTATATCAGAATGTATATTCTAGGCGGATTTTTTAAAGACAATAACTTAGATAGAACCCTTTTTTAATATAAAAATAATAAACTGAACTTATTTGCATATTTAAGAAAATATAAGCATTAATCTACAGGCCGCGGCCAAAAAAATCTTTTTTAGTGTTCTAAGGAAAACAAAGTTTTAATGAATATTTGTATGTACGCAATGACGGTAACATAGCATTAATTTAGATTCGCTATAAAAATGTGGAGTGTCGGGTGGGTGTAGGTCCGTGGTCACTAAGCGCGGAAGAATGGGGGAGTAATTAATATTCAAACACCTTCTATTACATCCCCTCTCCTGCGCTTTGTGAACACGCCCTCACACCCACCCGACTCTAATCTCTCCCCCCCCCCCCTCCCCCACCACTCATGTCGTCCTTTAGTCCTACGTTTAGTATTAGTAACATTACTGAAGATGTGATAAAGAACAATTGGTGAAAGTAAACAGTGTTATCATTTTTTAATATAATTTAAAATGACCTTTCACAAAGTTATATAGAAATTTTTTTTCAAGAATTTCACGATTCGTCGTGTCTGTTGTCTACGGGCAATAGCACCCAGAAAACCACACCATTCAGCAAAAGCCTCGCTATATTAATGGCCTTTTTATTAACGGAGAGCACCGTTTAATCTGCAGACCTTCCGACTAATTAATCGACAAGGCTATCTTTATCGCTTATTAGCATCGCGATAAGTGCGGTTTCCCTTTTACACTCGCTTAAACAAAAAAAAAGATGCATTGCCAATGGATGTGCTTCCTTTGAACTAGTTAACCAAGACGTGATCTTGAATAAACATGAATGTGGCTTACACGCCACGTATGTATTTTTTATTATTATCCATACATTATGTATTTTTTTATTACCACCCGACACATTTTATCATATTTCTTTTTCTTTGTTTCCCGACTTGGAATATTTTCCATCGACAGTTTACGTTTTAATGTTATTTATTCATATTGGGTCTGATGTTATCTAATATATCTAAATAAAATAATTTCGTTGTCTGTCTGTCCGTAACGTCCGTAACTTGCTGGAATTACAACTTTAGATAATTAGAGTGTGACACGCAATCTGCGCGCAATACGCAACGACTAAGGCGACACGCAAGGCTCGCCCACCAAATTACACTGTCTTGATATTTTTATATTATTATTTTATTATATTTAGTTGTGGGTTTAAGCGAATAAAGTCAATTTTAAAAAGATTGTTCGGCTTGTTTATTATATTTTTGTGGGCACTTTTTTGTCAAGACTACTTTTGTTTGTTTTTTAATAATGATAAATAATAATAATATTCTCAAAATAAGGTTACAGGACTTCGATGATTAATATAATTTATTTATCTCCATCTATTTTATCTATTTTGTTAATGGTTGTTAACTTACTAGGATATTGTTTTTAACTTTTAACTTGTAAAAAAATAACTTTTTTTAAATTTTCGCAAGGCTTTTATCATTTTATTCGACTTGTATGAAGCGAATGAATTTTTTAATAATCGTCAATGATAGTTCAACTTTTTGCAAAAAAAAGTCAGTAATATTGAAAACAAATGGAAAATTTGATATTGCATATCTCCATAACTATTGATATTAGGTCATGGTCGCTTGAACATTTTAGACTCATAAAATAGGCGGGAATCTATCGGCCAAGTTTCTGCTGCTAGCTCTGGTACACCCGGTATACTACAAAAAGTCTATTCCGTGTGTCCTCGAAACCGGGTTTTTGAGGATCTGAAGTTTGGGCGATGTTTGATTTGTCACCGCTCAATGTTCTACACGCTGTTCACCTCTAGTACTGTTCTCCAATGATCCTATTCCAGATTATTAACATATCTACTGCCGCTAGGTTGGAGAAAACCCTATGTGTCACGACTCAATTTTAACGTTGGTGGTCGAACACTACCATGACGTGTAATAATCGCGTGTTTTTCGTTTTTCAGGGCTGGCCCCTGTGGGAGCTGTGCGAGTCCACGGAGCACGAGAGACGCCAGCTGCTCGTCGCCCGCCTGCCCACCGTGCAGACCCTGAACGGGGGTGGCAGACTCGGCTCTGATGAGAGGGAAGACGCTGAAAGGGCCTTCATCCGGTACTACATGGAGAGGCCGGAAAGCGATCGTCCTGAGCGGTAGGTCCATCTTTCTGTCAACTAAGGCCCGGTTGTTTCAAGTTCGATCAAAGTAAGCGGTCAATTAAAGCATAGATTTTTACGAAAACGGATCATCTGATTGGTGGAGAACGTAAAAATCTATGCTTTAAAAGAACGCTTACTTTGATCCGACTTGAAACAACCGGCCCTAAGGGGCCATCCATGTACTACGTCACACGAATTTCATGATTTTTGGAACCCCTCTCCCGTCCTCGTCACAGGTGGCCACATTTGTGTGACATATTTTGCAATTTAACATTTTGAAATTATCAAATTAAAACGGAAATTCCAAAATTATTTATAAATTTATAATTAAAATATTTTTTCATAAAATTAGGAATAAATTAAGCATTTTAGAATTTTTACATTACATATTCTTACATTCTGACGTTTGATTAAAACAGGTGGTAGTAAAAACCCCTCTCGTAATATTTTAAAGGTTTTCGTTAGAGTTGAGTTTTAATACTTTAGATTTATGCATGTGACGACAAGAAGCTTATGACTCATCCCCCTCCCCCCTTGTCACACTCTTTTGACCACCTACCCCCCTTACCATTTGTGAATGGCCCCTAATATTAACTAAGAAAAAAAATTAGTTTTCTTTGATAATTGTAAAGTTATTATGGGGTGTTATTTTAATGCTCTAGTGCAGGGACACCGTATTAAATGTCTTGAAAAAAATATATACCATGCCATTTTAGGACACATAAGTGGTTCAGCTTGGATACATAAATGACCAAGACATTATAGTGATAACAATGTGTATTTTTTCCAATATTTAATTTTGTCTTGGGGCCTATTTGAGATCCGTGTGCGTCACCGCAGGCAGTGTTTTAAAGTAAATTTGATAAATAAATTAAAAAGCTTGATTTGCAGCAAAAGTATTTGGTTGCTGCTAGGATACAAAACCGAAAACTATATTAACCATTTAAGATTACGAAAAATTTCATTTCATGATAGCTTATGATAATTTCAAAATAAATTCATCAATTACGAAAGACTACATGATATATCAATCTTAAATTTTCAGTGGTTAACGATTTAAGATAACATCGCGAAATCACAGTTGCCCAGATTGGAAATGTTCCAGGGACGTATTCCCGTGATAACCAAACATTGTATCTTTCTAGTTGATTTATCTAATTTATTTTAATCTTCGTGGAACTGAATTCTAAAAATTATAGTTTAATCAAAAAATAAATGTATATATGTATATACAGGTGCAACAGAGCTACTTTAAAATAATGTACAGGTAGATTCCTCCCTTAACTGTGATAGTACAACGTTTTATAGAAGACAAGTCAGAAATATTGAAAAAAAATGATAACTTTGAAGTCGCTTATTTCCAAAACTATTGACTTTTAAACATTTAGGTAAGAATTTATTTGTAAAGTATTGTGGCTCTGTTACACCCTGCACGTACAATTATTTTAATGCCCCGATAATTGCGCGCAAGACAACAAAAGTAAATAAGGACAATAATTCTCAAGTATTTTATTTTAGTGTTTCACAAAGACATAAAATAAATTATAATTAAATCTAATGTTTTGAGAATGTAAGGGACATGAAAAATGTGTGATTTCTTCATGTCTTTTATATTCGAATCAATCATTTAAGCGCAATCAAGATGTATATTGACGAGAGAAAAAAAAATTCGTTCTCTAGATGAAATTCGATGTTTTACAAACACGTTTTTTTTTTAAATGTGTTCCATTGAAGATAAACTTTTTGTTTCACAAAATTTCCACCATTATTGGTGGGCTGTAGATTAAGTTAGGTTAGGTTAAAAATGTCTCTTTTTTTCATTATTTTTGATTGCGTAATTTTGTTTTGCCACGTGTAATTGTCTTATTGTCGTTATTTTACTCACACAAGTTAATATGGAAATTTCACATTTTTCTGATAGAATAATCTTTACTTTAGTCTAAAAAAAACGTATACGAATTTTTTTATGTATTAAAAGTATAAAAATGATTTTCAAATTCTACATTTTAAAATCCCGCCAAAACACTTCCATTTCACTAGAAACGAATACCTGCGTCACAATTGTATGGTCACCAGATGTACAAATACTACGGCGCTACACCAAACACGCGAATTGATATGTCACGACCAATCATATGCGTTTTAAAGGAATCGTATTTTTTAAAATTTTTATAATAAAAATTATGAATGATTGAAAACATTGCCCCGTGTTATCCACACTGATTCACAGAATATAATTAATATTTATTATGAATCTATGTCATAAACATTCATCGGTATTTGCAATATGTGAAATTTTCCTATTGTTAGTTATAGTAATAACTCACTCGTACAAGCATTAAAAAAAATAAGAAATAATATTACATTCAACGCAAATCTTTGGTTTGTCTTATCTCTGCCTGGTGTGGTACCTATGTATTTATCGTATTATATTTCTATGACATCTACTCATATAATAAGTATGTAAATAAATATAACGGCTGATCTATCAGCGGCTCATTTCTTGCTCAAATACGGAGGCGCTTTTCTCGTTTAGGTTACGGCAATAATTGATTATAATAATTTCATCGGGAGTCGTGGCCGGAACAAACAAAGGCGACACGACCACCATACGTCACGACCCCAGCCGGCGCATGACCTAACTACTCCGTTCTAGCGATGGGTCCGCTCTGTACTAACTACTACAATGTAGTACTACATTACATTGAAGCGCACACTTTTGAACACCTTTTGAAGTGCAGTGCACACTACAAAGTACCCACACTTCAAAATTATTGAAAGTACCTACATACTTCAAATAGTACACTTCATTTTAAAGTGAACATTACAAAGTACACACACTTCAAAGTTATTGAAAGTATGAGTACATACCTCAAACAGTACATTTTTATGTGAAATTTTTGGAAAGTTGATGTAGATAAATGAAGAAAGAACCCCCCCTCCCATGGTTTGAAAAATTTTGAACCGAATGAAGAAACCTCTGGAAACTGAAGTAACCTTCCCCCCATGGTTTGAAAAATTTTGGGACCGAACGAAGAAATGTCTATGTTTTTTGATTTTTTTTTTTGATTTCCTTTTCTTGGCGACCTTTTTTTAGACTACAATTACTTCACTTCATTAGTAGTACATATTCATACATTTCGTAGTACTGCAATTAGTTCACTTTATGTACAGTTGCCGGCAAACTTCTTGAAATTCTTTGGCGTAGTGGGGGAATGCGCAGAAGGCAAAATTTGGGTCTCTTTGGTGGAATGGTACATGCGCAAACTTCCCCCCACTACACTAAGATGTTTGCCGGCTACTGTAGTTTTTACTACAAATGTAGTGTACACTTTGTAGTCTTCAAACTGGTGAACGCGTGTGTGTTGTAGTCTTCATTTTGAAATGTAGTCTTTCCCTTCACTACTCCGTTCCAGTACCGCGGGTCCGGACAAAGGGCGCCGCGCTCTCTCGCTTGTTCCGATTTCCGATCGGATGACAATTGTCCCACTCCGCCTGCAGCCGTCCGTTTACCAAAATGACGATTGTCCGCTGACTGACATTGACCAGGCAGGAATTTTTTCCTTTTATTTTTATCCTTTTGATTAGATTGAAACCCGTTTTACGGCAGTCATGTATGTCCTGGTAATATTTGATCGCTCAATACGCAAAATGTCAAAGTTTCAGTTGGTCGTTCTGTTTGTGCCAATTATTATTTTTAATTACGGTAAAAAAAATGTACATATACGAGAATGGTTAATGTTGATGTAAAATATGGATTTCATAAATAAAGAAAACTGATTCAACATTTTTGGAGAGATATTTTTAGTAATCTCGAAAATACACTTCCTGTATTTTTGTTTTATTTATTTTTCATTTCATTTATCATTAGCCTTCTGAAAAATTTCTGTATTCATTCTACTAGTTTTAAAAATGTAAGATTTGAACCAATTTATCCGATATCCATATAATATAGTGTCTCGTAGCTAGTAGCAAAAACTTCTGGGAGTTTTCTTCATTAAATTTTGAATACAAAATATTCTTTACACTTTTGGTGAAATGTCGATAGTTACGGAAATAAGATACACAAAAAGTTCGCCTTTTTTAAAATATTTAATTTTTATTTATTTATTAGAGACACTAACAGGATAATAGGTACATGATACTCTGATAATAAACATTATAGTGAAGACTATGCCCATTATCCCAATTACAAGTGTCTTCGGCACGCTCTAGTAACCTGTGTTTTTGCATTTAAGTATATTTTACATGTACATTTATGTGTATTGTATATTTAGTGTTTGAAAATAGTGCGATTAGTATTTAACAAATAATTGATTTAATGGATCTATATGTTTTGAATTTTAATGTATTTTTTAATCTCTCGAGGTGGCCGTAACCCCTTAATTCTATCAACTGTATTACGCATTTATCGGTTGTTAAGGTGACATTTAAAAATATGAAAGGTCCCCTTTTTCCGTCGTGAACCTTCGCTCTCGTTTATACGGCGGGTCGAGCGATAAACGTCGGGCGTCCCGGTGCCGCTGAATAACGCGCGTCATGTCCCGATCCGGAGGTGACCAGCCCGCCTCCGCCGGTGTGCATGCAATAAGAGGCCGCGCAAACAGCCACTCGAATGCACTCGTTTGTTATTGCGTGTGCACGATCAAAGCGCGCTGGCCGCAACTGCGCGTTCAGGAATATCGGCCTGCGCCGGGCGTTGCGTATTTCTGGTTACTTCCCAGATTCCATTGCACTCGATTCGTCCAGAATAAACGAAATATCGTGCGCTATTCTGAAAACAGCAATATTGAGATGTCAGATCTTTATCCCGATTTTGATAGGTATGTATAACATTGTATTGCCGCCAATTTCGATGTTTTAAGTTTAACATGTTTGAAATTAATGAATTCAATCAACAAGAAAGCTCTAACGCGTAAACAAACCTTAAATTATATATATTCAAGAACACATTCATATTTGTGAAGTTGTAATTTTTCAGAAATTTGGTTTTAAAATTTTGTAAAATTTTAAAACCAAATTAATTAATCAACTAGAAAGACATACAGAAAAATCCAATTCACGAAAAATGAGAACTACGCATAAGGTCGATATATTCACGGAAACATAGAGGGTTGCTATAGCTTAGTGGTCAGAGCACCGGCCCCGGAAAGGAGGTGACCTGGGTCCGAATCCCAGTAGTAGCCTAATATTTTTTCGTGAATTAGATTTTTCCGTATGTCTTTCTAATTGATTAATTAATTTGGTTTAAATCTTAAGTTATTCACAATTACGAATAATGAGCTTTCTAATTGATTGAACTCATTAATTTCAAACCAAACAAAACGTTAAAAAAACGGCATCAAAATGACAATAACTGTCAAGATACAGGAAATAGCAACATTACTTAGTTCAGAATACTTATAATCATATGATATACTTTCTTGTATCATGTTATTAGTTAGGTATATTGATGTTAGGTCATCAGCAAATATTAAGTCCGATTTCTACTAGTTTTCTGGCATATTCTGCCGTGTACCTACTACATACGGAAATTTGAAACTAGAGATGAAGAATTTTTTTACGTAGCAATAAATTGAATTTTTCAAACTATGTATGTATGTGTAAAAAAACTTATCATTGCCGTGGTCAATGGTCGCAATTATTGGATATGGCCACGCGCCTAGACGGTCCAATTCTCAAAAAAACAGACCCTAAATTTCGTTTTGAAAATGCTCCTACGTCTTTTTTCGCATTCTCGAAATATTATTCGTCCGCTGCAAGATATTTGTTGTGGAATATCCATTGAGGATCTTTGGCTTCCCCTGCAGTCGTTTTCGCCACTGCCATCTTTCGTCAGGGAAGTCCTCCAATCGTGTGTACAAGAGCGGATCCAGCTTTGGCGCCAGGGGGGGGTCACATAGTCGTAGTCAAGTCACAAGAAGTTATAATTTAGATCTGGGTCCAGATCCATCTAGGTCCTGGACCCAGCCCAGGGGGTCATGACCCCCATGACCCCCCCCTGGATCCGCTCTTTGCGTGTGTAGGACCTACACACCAAGTTTTGGCACCAAGGCAGCCAAACAATGTCCCAAACGCAAATTGACTCAAAAGAAACTGCTTGTGAATGTATGGTGGACCTGCGCCGGTATAATCCATCACAGCTTCTTGGGATCTAGCACATCAATTACTGCAGAGTTACACTGTCACAAATTGAAAACGATGATGGACAAGCTCGCTGTCAAACAGCCGAGACTCGATTGCTCTAGTCCACTACTTTTCCACGACGACGCTCGTCTACACGCTTCGCAACGGACCGTCTTAAAATCACAGGAGCTTTGATTTGACACTTCCCGTCATCCAATTGGCTTGCCAGACATGGCACCCACCGATTTCCATTTTTTCGGAATTCGGATAACTTTTTACAAGGGAAACATTTCAACCACGATGACGCGGTGAAAACGCTTTTAAAGAATTCATCGATTCCCGTCCCCATGATTCATATAGCAAAGACATTAATGAACTTCCATTTAATATTTAATTTTCATAAAATAAAATTGTTGGAATTTTTCTATATAAAATGGCAATTTCATAGGTACAAGCCAAAAAATG
>JADDOH010012968.1:0-79414 GCA_016648135.1 Agrypnia vestita
GATCTCTTACACTCTGTATAACTCATTTAAATAAACGTACAATTTTTGTACTTAAAATTCATTAAAAACAAACAGTTAATAGTGATGTTAATGTATTATCCTAGATCAGTAATTACCTTGATTTGTCTCTGGAAGAATAAAGACTTCGTGTAAGTTGCTCATGCTTATATTATGCTTGAATATTCTGCCATTAGTCCTGCCTGTGAACCAAGTATGTCACTTTGTATCATCAGAGGTTGTCGTTTTATAATTCAACCTTTAATCGAAGGTCTGACGTCAGATTCGGCTTCAGATCATTTACCCCGTGTGATTTTCTAATCTAAAAAAGGCAAATAGAAATCCCGTTTTAATGAGTTACATTTAAATGAACTCGAACAGAGACCCCACGTGCTACCTATGTACCTGAATGAAAATGCTAATATGTACATCCGTTTATGTTTCCTTTCCAAGTCGCGTAATACAATCCTACGCAGCAGATATGTGCACAGCGGCCATGCTACGCTATTTTTCGCGCTAAACAAGCATCCGTTGTTTATTTTATCTCGCCTTTTTTGGACTAGCTGAATAAATTAGCGTTCATTTTCATTTTAGGAGTGTTCCCTCCGGTAGGGCTGGGGAAATTTAAATTGTCTCGCATTTATAACAATTACGAAATTATATTTTACCATGGATGGCTTTAGCAAAGTCTCTTCAAATATTTGAAAGAACACGAATAAAGGAACGTATATATATATACAACTTTCCAAAATGTGTGGATGCTTTTATGGTGGAATTGGTAAACGTTGTACGATGTAAAGTGATCACTTAAGCCATCTCACATAGGTCATAAGCCCTGTGTCTATCCTATAAATGATTCCATACGTGTTTCCCATATAAACCTTCGTCTGATGTGTTGTACCCAATATACACAATATTGTGTACAACCCATCAACCCTGATGATAGACCCTTCAATGGTAACTGAAACGTCGGCCAGAAAGGTCGTCGAAATTCGGCAGAATACCCCCAGAAAACTAAACAGAATACAAAAAATTATAATTTATCCTTCAATTTTTTCACTTTTCGCAACATTTCGTGTATTTTTTCCAATACAATTAAGGTAGTATATATTTCTTTTTTTTATTATTATTATTATATAATTTGTTTTGATTTATTTTACAACAGTGTATTTTTTTACATTTATTTAGATGTTTTTAAGTATTCAGAGTATTTTTTATTATTAGTTGGTTTATAATCAGTATTAGGTAGATAGAGTATTTAGATAGATAGAATAGATATTTACATAGAACAGTGTATTTAAAACAGTAGAACAGAACAGTATAGAACATAATTTTGCTTTCGACTGTACGAATATAATTTAGAAACAGTACACACTGTCAAAATTGTTAATACTTAATTGAACGGAAGTCGTGTCACCTGCATATAAAAATAATGACTT
Organism: Agrypnia vestita; assembly: GCA_016648135.1. Classification (NCBI taxonomy): domain Eukaryota; kingdom Metazoa; phylum Arthropoda; class Insecta; order Trichoptera; family Phryganeidae; genus Agrypnia; species Agrypnia vestita. The sequence continues at coordinate 1,437 of JADDOH010012968.1, forward strand.
ATTGTTATTTGGAAGTGGAGGGTGATGTTGACATATTCAGTGCTTACTTTCGAGTCGAAGCAATTTTGTTGTCATTTTTTTTATGCGGATAATTTTTCTCCCCAGATTATTGATAGTAGGCAGATCATTTCATAAATAAATACAATTCTGTGGTCTTATTTTCTTCTGTAAGGGTTTCTTATAAGCTCATAAAATACATAACAAGCTTCTCAAATCTTGTTATGTATTTTACAAATATATGGATATAAAGTATCATTTATCGATATAAACTAGTGTCGAGTGACGGGAGTTTCGCATCACCGAACTCGGTCAAAAGATAAGAAAACGATATTCCTAATTTCTGCCATGAGAGCACATGGTCCAGATACTCCAAATATATACACAAGTAACAAATTATTTGCACAGTTGCAAAGGTAGTGGTCACTGCGCTGGTAGTCTCCCTTCCGGTTTCGGCAGAGCTCTGCTAAGGTTTAGGTGTTTATGTCGATCTCATTCACTACAAAGTTACGAGAACAAATTTCTCACTCGTAGCTCGTCGAACTAACAACAAACAAACGAACTTACAAACGTCTGCCTCCAAAATATAGAAAAAAATTTCTGCCGTGTCGTGGGAGCGGTCCTTTTCAAACTGATATTGATTTTTAGTAACTGTCAAAATCCTGGCCAATCATTGGTCCGAACATCTCAAGCAGCGATCGGGCCAATGGCGCGCGTTTTGCGGTCACGAAACAACAACTTTTCAGGAATCTCGCACTGATAATCGTGGGCAGACGCGTGAAAGTAGAAAATATGCGATTTATTTTACGTGTGACGATGGCAGCGTGGTGATAATGATTAAATTGATAATTTTTCCGAGATCTTTCACCAGTTTCACAAACCAATAGGGTTTTCCAAACCGTGAGATTTTTTCATCATACCTTAAAAGTTGAATCTAGAGCTTCTCTGATATTGAAACTGTGTTTCGATTAAACACTCACACAAGCAAAGCCCACCGTAATACAAAGACCGTGAATAATTGAGATATCGCCGTAACGTTTGGCTACTGCGTTCTTAGCCGGAATAATTGGGTTAGTAGGTAGCTGGGTAGATGTTAGCATTTCCTCGGAAGCCGTACGAACCGAATCCACCGAATATTCGTGGGGAAAATGTTTACATTTAATCAGTTTAAATAGCCTATGCACACATACCCCATATATTTCGTGTAAAATTTGGGAGCAACAAAATATTTTCATTATTTTCAACTTTGTAACGTAAATTTTTATTTGTTTTATTGGGATCTTAATATGAAATGTATAGATCATCAAATATAGTGCTGTCACCACGCCACAGATATATCTCCAGGTGAACACATTTCTCCCGTGATTCTCCTGCGAAGCTTCGAATTTTGTCATATGACTCCATAATCCGGTTGGCATGACTAAAGCAACCTAAAAATTGCGATAAAAATTTTATACTTGCTTAGTTCACCTTAAATATATATTTTTTAAATAAATAGCCATTTCATTGAATCAAATTAAACAACTCTTATTCGTAATCACTGTTGTTGACAGTTGAGAAAAATATTACAAGAGGAAGAACTCCTGAAAGAAGGATCAATCAATGTTGGCTCTGCAATCCCCGGTGGGCATTCTCAAGAATCTTGCTCCATTGATCTCGGTCTTGCGCCAGCTCTCTCCAGTTCTGTATCTCCAAGGCAGATATCTTTGAAAACATCACTCCACCTTATTTTTACTCCCTTTCTTTTAACTCGTAGCGTCTGCTTGTCTGTTGTCTGCCGTAAAAAATTTGGATCGATTTTTAACCCTTCTCCCGTGATCCAATCGAGCTGAAACTTTGCAGGCAGACTCGTGGCGACGATAAAAATCATCTAACAAATTTTCGTTAAATTTTTTAAAATAATTATAGTATAATTTTGGATTTTTCGAAATTTTAATGGTTTTTTCAAATTGGAATCCATACCAATGAGTAAGGAGCCCGACGAGTGCAGTAGGCGCGAAACCTGTTTCAATGAGAAAAGGAGTATAATAAAAACTTTGTTTTTATGGGTTAGTTTTTTTGCCTTCTTAAGATCCTTCGTCCTATTGGTTTTGTATTCAGCAGGGACTTCGGTGTTTGTTATTCATTCTCTCTACATTACCCCACCACCGAAGTCTTCTCAATTGTATAAATGTTGTGACGTTTAAACAAAACATTATGCTCATTGTTGGTTCGCCTGCGCCAAAGTCCATTTTTGGAACTCATTCAAAGATACGCCTCATAATTTTCCTTTCAAAAATATCCTTCGATGTTTTATCATTCCTCTTACTCGCTCACTCTTTCCTCTTAGTCAGTACCCATCTCTCAGCTGCATATGTGAGCACTGGTCTGATGAAGTTTTGTACACCAATATTTTAGTGTTTCTGGATTTTATCTGATTTTGGAGGCAAAAAATAACAGCGATTCGCGCTCACTAGGCGCTTCTGGATCTCTTCTGTAGTGTTATTCTTTTGTTTTTTGGTACTTACCAACGTTGTAATCTTGTTAGCGTTTCGTTTACTTTTTGCTTCCACCAAAACTTGACTTTGTTGGACGCATCCATCAGTCATGGTATTTGGTATATATAAGACGGATAGACCAAATAAAGGAATGACTTGGTCGTCCTTAAACGCTGCAATCAAAATGGTTAAAGATCTGGAGGAATGAATGAGCAAAATACGAATGAAAACATACAGTAATAATTTAATTAATTCATAACCCTCATTGTATAGACCCTTGATCACATGTTTTTTGCCTGCCCATTGCGGAACTATAATGCCTTTTACAATGAGCTGATCGAGGCTAAATTCCAACTCCCAACCAATATTTGTCATCTTCTTGCTATAAACTTGCCTAATCTGATAGCGATAATATCAAAATTCTTGTCAGTAAATGACATTAATGTATGATTAATTTCCCTTTCTTAGCATTATCTCATTTATAACTTGCAAAATGGCACAAATCGCTCTTTGAGGGCGGATTGGCTTATTTTAAGAAGAAGAAGAACCCTCATTGTCCCGCCAAAGCCGCGCTTTTCGCAAATTTTCCGTTACGTTTTCAAAATATTTTCGGCCGCCCCGGTGACGTCACTCTAGGACAGCCAATGGCGTGTGCCGAGCACCGCGTAATCGTGCACATGACAGGTAATTGAACATTATATTCCGGCGTACGTAGATTCGCCGACCGACACAACAATATGGCGGTCGTCAGTCACTCCTCGTCCGCGCGGCCGGCACCACACGTACCGCACTATGGCGCGGAAATAAAACGCAATCGCTCGAAATTTGAAATCTAACTGTTAATGAGCGCGTGCGCGGATGGACGCATTTCCATTCGTCGGCGGTCCGGGCTTTATCTATGCACGTACCTGCCTATTACCTGCCGGCTGGCTATTTTTCAAATAGTTTTTAACGCGGATTTTAGAGACCGTAGCAAATAATTATGGATACTGTATTTAAAAATGCATTACGCGCTATTTCTTTTCCATTGTTTTTAAGTGATTTATTTGCCTCTGTAGAAATTTCAATCAAAAACGACGAATGAACATCAGTTCTTCTTGTGCGATTGTCATTTTTGTTTGAATTCTGCAGATAGTTTTGATGATCTTGAATAGCCCATTGTTTTGAATACAATTACAGTGGTCCATTAAAATTTGACGCAAACTCGCGTGTTGGTAATTTTGTTGGTCAAGTGTCTGTGTTTTTTTTTTCGTTGTTGTTTGTCATTTGTGTTTCATGTGTCATTTCACATTTATTTATTAGGTCGTGTTGCGACACTCGCGTCAAAAAGAGTGTTGTGAAACACGACGAGTGCCGAATCAGTGCTGTGAACTTAATAATATTTAGTTAGTTTCGGCTTGTGACCGATGGGATATGCGACTACTTGCCCCGAGTAGGACAGTGCCCATCCAGTCTCCTTAAGTAAACACCGGACATGTACAAATACCGTAAAAACGGGTGAGCACTTCCTTTACATATAAAATGCCCGCATTCTTTTTAAAGAATATGGAGCGATGCAATGTGCCGCGCGCAGCGTTTATCCCTACGCTTTCATCTTAATTTGAATCACTAACACATTCCTTAAAACATAATAAAATTGTAAATTGATTGACTGCGTGTGCTTGTACTGACACGGACCAACCGAAATTAATTTGGTGTCGGTTTCGGCCAGTTTCGGCCAAAAAACTAGGTTCGGGTGCGGTTTCGGTTTCGGCCAAAAATCTGCCGAAACTTCCGCTCAGCTGCAACGAAAGCTAGTAGTATTAAGATTTCTATTGTAATATCTAAAGAGAATTAAAAATTTCACTAAAATATGTTTATTTAAAATAAAATAAAATAAAGTAATGTATATAAAATATTATTTACTAATTAATTTGATGTTTTTTTATTATTTAACCCGATTGAACTATTATAAGTCTAGAAAAAACACACTAAATTTCAGAGCATATTGTAAATTAATGTTAAATAAATTTCGGTTTCGTTTTCGGCCGAAACCAGAACAGAAGCCGAAATTCTGTTCGGTTTCATTTTCGGCTGAAAATCTAGTTTCGGTCGACCTCTTATAACATAGTATACTTCTTTGGCATACATAAAGAATGCTCTGTTGTGTACCTTGCGTTGGAACATATCGATTTTGTTCCTGCTCAAGGTATACAACACAAACTAGAATTGCCATCCAGACAGTTTTTCATCAACGGATAACAAGTTTATGGCGGCAATAAAGTTTAAAACTGTATTATGTCAAATAAGATAATGGAGAAAACAAAAATAACATTGTATAATAAATTGTTATAACACTATTTTCTAACAACTTGATGGCGCCCTGGATATTTAGCATATATGCAATTTTCATAACACCATTTTCAAGCTTGACGTCGTCACTTAAAATAATTGCTATTGGTTAAATGTCACTCAGAAAACTGTCATCTTAGTTTTTGATCGGGGAGTCGTGACTTAATAATGGTGTGAAAATATTCCCGTTGCATTACGCGCGCGCAATTTGTTGATTCCTAAAATTTAACTCGCAACGTCCCTCAAGAAGTAGGTATATATTTTTATAATAAATGAATAGGATCTTTTTTTACAGCCACAGTACTAAGAGCGATCACAGTATACCTATTCTTTTGTCAATAAAATCAAATGTGCGGGACACTTTCTTCTTGTTTACGTAAAGAATGAATGATACATTAAAGGTAAGATAATTTTTAAAACTCCAAGTTACGTAAAAGATTTATCCTTAAAGAAAGACAATCGAATTAGTATGTGCAAGCCATACGTACTAGGCACATTGTTTCGTTTTGTTGGTGTTTTTACCCTTAAACCCCAACACAACGAAACAATGTGCATCGTACGCACGGCTTACACATACTAATTCGATTATCTTTCTTAAATGAAAGACCTGTACCATAGTAGCTAGGCTTTATTTGATTTTATTGACATACACATATACTGTTACCGCGCTTAGTACTGGAGCTATTAAAAAAAATCGTTTTTAGTATTTTTTATGAAATGGCGTGAATGTCTGAAAAGAAGATAAAAAATAATTTTTCACATATAAAATTATCTAGTATGTTTGTGTTAGCGTGTAAACAGTCGTCTGATGAGCGTTAGTGAATAATATTGTTAAACAAAGAATTGTGTATTTTGATGATGATAAATGATTATTTGAAATCATTATAGGATTATAGGACAGGAAGTAATCTGTAGTAAATTGAGTTTTACTACATTTTATAAAATAAAACCCAATATAATCCACTAAAGCACTTGTTGGTCTTGTGGTTAGGACACTCGCCTCGTGATCCAAAAGTCGCGGGCTCGAACCTCACTCCAAACTAGCAAGTTAGTCCTATTTTCATTGCACAAGCATTTAGCTTAGTTTGAAAATAATAAGAATATCGATGTGACACGTATTCCGTGTTCGCATCTCTATTAAAAAAAAAAGCACCAAATACGGACACCCTGGGCCGTTCTACGACCGAAATCTCTTGTATCGGCCCTGCACTTTCGATGTCCAGATTGACATTGTTTTAATGCTTGAGCAGTTTCGCTAAAGAACTGACACCTGTCATATACGCCTTTCATACTCTATGTATTAAAACTATATTTTATATAAAAGATATTATCAAAGAATACTAGAAAAACCTTTAATTTTAATATGCATTTATAGAGTCTATTTAACATTCAATGTTGACTACTTTTATTTTAATGTAAACATCAGTATAGAATCGCGTTCAGTTGCTTTAGACATTAATTAAATATTTAATTACATTCTACAATAACATCGAAGTTGGTTTTTTGTTTCTTTATCGGATTAAAAAACCGTGTTATCGTATTTCATAGGAGAATTTCTGTTTCGTAAACAACATTTGAAACTTCCTCGAGAATTCGATATGCTATCGCAGTACACACACGCCATTATTAAAAGGCGATCAACGTATCATATTACTAAGTTAGAATTAGGTTCTACGTAGCAATAGTTAATCAAACACTTCGACTTGCAATGGTGCCCTCTCATATGTTTACCAATTAGGAACACTAAATAGTTTCAATCGATATTTATTGTGCATGCAAATCATTTATTGAAATTATCTTCTTTTGGCGCATTTAGGGTAAAAATTATTGTAACGGATGTTGCGCACGCGGAGCGCACTGTAGCGGAAGTGCGTGTAGCGGAAATGCGAGACCACGAAATGCGCGCGCATCCATTAAACTGTCAAAAATTTATTTACTTGAAATTACTATTCCAGTAATATAAATAATGTATTGTCGACCATCTTGAATCGAGTACCAATCATAAAGATGCTCAATTCAAAAGCTGACGAATGATTGGTCATTGAACTGAAAATTATCGCGTACCGAATTGAAAATTCGGTACGCGATAAAAGCGTAATTTTCAGTACAAAATAACACTTTAAGGTGTACATTAACCTTGAAATCATTTAAGTATTGACTCTGAATTCGGGTCTAGGTGTGTATGTTATTCGACCGTATTCTGAAATGAGCAATTTTGCTATTATAAATGACTTTTTCAATTTTTGCAAGGTTTTTATCATTTTATTCGACTTGTATTAAAGCGAATGTATTTTTCATAATCGACCTAAGATACTATAATGATTGTTCAACTTTTTGCAAAAAATAAGTAAGAAATAATTTTAAAAAAATGCATACTTTGATATTGCATATCTCCATAACTATTGATATTAGGCCATGGTTGCTTCAACATTTTATACTCATAACATAGTCAGGAATCTACCTGCCAAATTTCTGCTTCTAGCTCTGGTACACCCTGTATATTACTTTTATGATAAGTTTAATGGTTAAAACTTTGCGGAAATATGAATAATGTTTATTGTTGTTTTATTTGATTTTTATAAAAGCGAATAAATTTTTAACATCCCATATACTGTAGAGATAGTCCAACGTTTTACACAAAAAAAAAATTGTCAAAAATATTGTAAAAAAATGCAAACATCGATGTCGCTCTGACTGTTGACCATCGAAAATATAAAGAATATTTCCTATTCAAAATTGAATAAAGGAGAATTTGCTACTAGCTACGAGACACTTTGTATATAGATTTGTCGATGCGATACCTATCGCCCATTTCATTCGCTCTTGTTTTTTTGTTGTCGTCTTCCTCCGTTTCGCATTAAAAGTTCATATGAGCTTACATATATCGCGAATACATAAAATATTTTTAATCCATTTCAGGCTTAAAACACTGCTCAATTAATGTTATTCTTTAAAACATTCATTACACATGTTCGTATAACCTATTTTATACTTCTCGTGCGCAGTATATCAAGTCATAGAAATTTGTCGGTAGGATGGCCATAGACACTTCGCGCCGTATCTATTATTTCTCTGCCCCACTTCAGTTTGGCGCGCTCGCGCAGGCGCGTCATTTTAATAATTTATTTCTATTTTAATGATTCGCGATAATTATTATTTAGCATTCTTTCATTTCCACCGCGACGCGAGAGCGCCAATTAGCGCAGTCATTCTGCGGAGGAAATTTCAGTTTTGCTCGACATTCTGCGCGCCGGTAAATGTTAACAATCAAATCAATTCACTTTCATACGCCGAAATCCCACGCAGAGAGAAAGCAATAAATCACGTTCGAAGGCTGAATCGGACTTGCGCGTGGGCTAACATTATAGACCAGACTCTCGATCATCCGGGATCTGGTTAACCGGGATGCGGATTATCCGGGACGAATTTGAAAGCCTATTTATTCACCTATGGGAAACTAACAGCACAAATAAAAATGAGGTTACACATGAATATTAAATAATACAGAGACCATCTTACAAGTTTTCAAAGAATTGACAAATTATGTATTCAAATATAACAACAATACCTTAACAATAAACAAAAAAATGAAAGGTTTAAGTTGGGAACAAACCAAGAGGGTAAGAGATGAATCAGGAATGGGAAGAATAGGACAGATCTAATTAGTAAAAAGAGGAAGAGATAAGAAGAAGAAAAAAGAGCAAAATATGTGAGCATTCAGCATATACATACATATAAGAGGTCTGGACAAAAAAAGAAGCTGTATTGAAAAAAAAGATATATGATTGATGTGAATATCTAAGAATTTTAAAATCATACATTGATGAATTGAAGAGTTCCAATTCGTCAAGTCTATAACGCATTTGAACGGATGGCGTTCTATCCACTCGCGTTATTTCATTAGTTCGGAATGGATACAAACTACGAGTGAACACTATGTTGGGTTGACAATACTTTCTTGAAGATCACAATTTGTTAGTGTTCAATATAAACACATTTATATCGGTGGAAAAAGATTTGATAGCTAGGGAAAGCGGAGATGGTACATGTTTTGCGCAGGGTCCTAAAGAATAATCATGCAAAATTTGGTTAAAATTGAATGTGGAATTTTATAAAAAACAGATTAACATATAGACATTCATAGATGTTAAGCATTTTAACGACTACAAAAAAAAATTTATAATACATTTTTTAATAAAGTTAATTTTCTATGAGTGAAACTTGCGATACCTACTTTAAGAGTTATTCGTCGTGCGGGTACACCACCTAAGAGTAGGTACCTATATATGAAACATTTTTTTAATTCTAAAAACAAAAAGTTTCCTTTTTGTAAGGTCTTAAACTTTATCGGCTAGTCCCTCCATACTAAAACACTACCAGGCGGAGACTTGGCTGTGGAGGGCGGTGAAGTAGTTTCTTCCACTACCCTCTATTTCGTAATATCGCAGATTGCAGTTGTATGTAATATAATATTATTTCGCGTACTTCGACACAGCACAGTAACATTTTATTGCAAGCCTAATTAGGTCAATTCGTTAATGATTTTCTCGCAATATATTTTGCAAAATTTACGAATTTAATCAATTTTTACCAATATTTATGTTATTGTACAATATTATGATCTGAATGTGAAACCTGTGTAACTAGTGATTTAAAAATGAAAATAAAACATATTTTATTTAGTATTTCGTTAGCAAAAAGTTGTTAAGATATCGAGAAACCCGTATAGTTAAGCCGCCAGTTAAGGCACAGCCTTAACTGGCGGCCAAACGAAGAACAGCGCTATCTAGAATAGCGCAGCGTCTTGATGATTTTAGTGTTGTGACATTATTAAATAGAGACATTGTTAAATAAAACGCTTTTTTTGCTTCTTATACCTCATTATTATTTGAGCCATCTGGTAGCGTTAGTGATTAACATTGTTACATATAGATTTATATATTTTGATTAACGATTCATACCAACGACGTATGCGATATAGTAATGTATGCATTTATTAGTTTTAATTTTCAGTAAACAGAAACATTAAAAAAAAATTGATATATTATTAAAAAATCCAATTCGGAGTAGGTATTTTATTAAAAAACAAAGTCAATGTTTTCATTTTCTTTAATGACAATTTTGAATTATTATTTTTTTGGATTTTGGACTAATTTTAAATCATACTAATTTTGAAAATGGAATGAGATCAGCTATTGGATACCAGGAAGTTACAGACGGACAACGAAATTATTATTGTTTGGAAAAACAGTTTTTTGGAAGCTGATATAAAATGTTGTACCTGTATAAATAAATCGGCCCTTGCTGTCATCAGTTTTAATTAGCTCCTGGTACGAGGCAGCTAAAAATGTACACAGCGGTCAATTAGGACTGGATTGATAAAGCAATACGTAAAGATAATTTCTACACGAAATTTTGTGAAACTGCTTTGTCTCTCTTCACTTTTAAATATTTAATTTTTTAATAGACTAAGATATGGCATGTTTTTTAGTGATATTTCATTCCACGCCAGTAGACAAATTTTTCGACGGGCTCGCATGTCCAGCCAAGGTTTATTCGACATAATTCTCACCTATGGTATAATGACGATCTTAAACGACTATTTTACGTTTTTTTAAACCATTTTAAAGTCAACCATATTTTATTTTCGACTCGTTATTGCATCATTATTTCATCGCTCACATTTCATTTTATTTTTATGATACACGTACGTATAGTATTAAGTACGTAAACAACTATAAATTACTTATTAACTCAACCCAATATCGCAATTACAATTATTTTCGGCCTGCTCTAGCGACATGCATATATTTAATGTATCTATGCAGTGCGATCATGTACAATTTGGCACATGTCATGCACAGCGATTAAGCGTGTGTAATGCAAGTGGCGAACCAACAAACAAAGTAAAATTAATGACAATGATTGACATAGAAAGACATGAATATGGCAAATTCTAAGTCAACTGTTGCCGTTGTTATACCTAAAATAATTATCATGAATACAGAATTGAAATTATTTATGCTAGGCATTCAGATTATCGGCAATTAATGATGGTGAGGTATCTGCAAGGATATCAGCATCAAGGTTAGATTTAGCACAATACATATTGTATGTAAGACACATTCTTGTGTTGCAAGGAAAATAACCAACACTATTAGAATGCTGACTTATCCTGAAGAACTATTATATGGATTCAACATGCAGCTTTATGTCAGATAAAGAAAGAGAATCAATAGCTCCATCGAGTATCTTGTGTAGTACTGCAAGTTCTGATATTTCTCGTCGGGACTCCAGTTTATTTATACATTTTAAAAAGTCGAGACCTCGCAGCTGTGAATATTTCTGTGTTGAGCGGCTCTGTAGGACAAAATACGTAGAAACCTTTTTTCTAATTATACCTTTATACCGCCTAGTGTGTATTCACTGTATTCAGACGTACAGAATTCACGAGTTTTAAATCTGAACAACTTAATAGAATCATTAAATTTAAATTAAATTGAAGGAAAAAGTCTTACTTTACAAAAATAAATAGTAAAGGCGAAATAAGATTACAGTATTATAGATAATAAATACATATATTATTTATTACTAAACAGAACTCGTCACTAATGTCTGTGTATTCGAATTTAGTATGATTTATCAATTAATGTATATTTTAAATATTTTTATAAATCATTTATGTATAAATTACACATGCTTTTATCCATTTATAAATTTTGTCGGTTCAAAAGTATGCCAAAACCCACTTATTTATGAATCGATCAACGATGTTTTACATTCAAAAATACTAAGTGTGGTTTTAAGTTTTCTTTTAATTGAAATGATTTAAAAATTTAAAAACACTGAAATTAAGGATACGAGTACATGAAAAATGTAACAATATATACATTTTACATTATACTCTTATTATGCATATCTAATTCCGTTGTACATTAGAATTTCCAGCAAATATGTGAAAGCTTATTAATTGCAAAGAACTTTTGACAGGGCATATTTTATAAAGTGTTTTTTTACATTTATAGCTGTTGATTCAGCTGTGACTAAACCGTGTGTCATAAATCCCGATATCTCCCACGCAATCTGATCACAGCTACACACACCCGGCACACACTGCTGCGGGGCATGGATCGCATCAGCTTTTCCTAACATGGAATTACATTTAGCAATCATTTGCGAAATGTTGTCACATTTATTGTGTTAATCTGACAGACTGTGCCAGGTAACCTTCTAGAACAGTTTGGATGCTTTCAATGCACCGACGCATAAATATATTAAATATTCGCGCTGTTGTCTTTTTTTTATCAAAACGTGTTTCTTGAGAAGATTCTAGAAACAACTTTCGTCACGGTTTACTTTAGCACCGGTGACAGGAAGCTCGCTTAGGTTGTTCGGAATCGTTTTTTATAGATGAAAGCGTATATTAATAACTTTTGAACTGAATACACATGATGATAAAAAATAATACAATTATTTTTCTTTGTCCGAAAATTTACTTCACCTATCAAAAATATCACCCCGGTAGAGTTCTTTTTATTTAAGAAAGACAATCGAATAAGTATGTGTAAACCGTACGAACGAGGCACATTTTTTCGTTGTGTTAGTGTTTATACACGTAAACACCCACACAATGAAAAAATGTGCGTTGTACGCACGGCTTACACATACTAATTCGGTTGTCTTTCTTAAATGGAAAGACCTATAGCAAAAAGTAACTAGTTGATAGATTTATTTAACTTCATACAAAAATATTCGTATGAAATTAAATTAAAAAATAGATATTGTTATATATTTTGTGTATGTTTTAAATACAATGTAATAAAATATGTTGTTAAAGTTATATGTTTATACAGCTAGTAACAAAAACTTCAACTTTTTATAAACTTATCTTTTGTAAAACGTTAGACTATCATGAAAGTAAAATATATCTCGTGTTAAAAATTCATTCGCTTTAATTGATACAAGTCACATAGAATTATTAAAACCGTGCCGAAATTTGAACCGGATTTTTTGCGAGGTTTTATTAAGTTTATTTGATTTTTATCAAAGCGAATGAATTTTTAATATTCGATATTAATTACCAAAATAATTCTAACTTTAATGTCGCTTATCTCCTTAACTGTTAATATTTCTCCGTAAGTGTAAAGAACGTTTTATATTCAACATTAAATGAATAAAACTTCCCCGAAGTTTTTGATACAATTTATGAGACATTCTGTACACAGACGAAGTAGTAAGTGCACTAAGACAATTGTAATCGCTGAATTATATTTAAATAATGGGTTAATACGATAATTAATTAGTTAATATTTATTGATTAATGAGACTGAAGAAAATGTCTTGTCGAAATCAATATGTTTTATATGGAAATTACAGAAACATATTAATAATATTCAACATTAAAATAAACCTCGCTGTTAAAATTAAAATTATGACTGACGAGTAATGATGGCCTGGAACGAATCGTTTGAGAAAAATTATACTGTCTCTAAAAAGCTTATACTGTCTCTAAAAAAAATTAACTTGATAGAAAAAATATGGCGCTCTTAAACGTTCTATTTTTTCGAATTGGATCAAACTCGATCTAGATCAGATGTGGATAAAGCTTTTTGATAAATATTATATTACCTGTATATTAATCTGCCTAATAAAATTATCTTTCCATGGCCATTATCACGGTTTTTGCGTATTTTATTTAATTTTAAACTTCTGTACCTCTAAAAAAACACCCCTTACCTACCGTCCCGTGCAAAGAAAGTATATTTTTTCTAGTCGCCATTGGCGGGTTTTCATTTTATTTTAAAAATATGTCGTGGTGAACGCATCGGTAAAGTAATAACGGTTTCCTGTTTTTTCTCTAAAAAATTTTGCATTGCTAAGTTTTTAATTTGAACCGAAGTTTTATCGTTAAAAATCCATTTTTCGCCTCCCCCCGCCTCCCGCCCGCGCCGCGCCATCTGACAGCTGTCACTTGTTTCCAGTTTCTTGGAAGTGTTCCGAAAATTTCCTATGGGTTGCGGTCTGCGTACTGCTCACTTACGTAATATCTCCGCGACATCAGTACCTATTTATGAAGGCGAACCCCCACCCTCTTATACACCAATCCTCTGGCGCAATATTTTCTGTTTTTACTATTATTTTTAAAACTTTGAGGAAGTCTTCTTCATTCAATTTTGAATAGAAATGTCGACAGTTAAGGCGATAAGCGAAATCAAATTTTGCATTTTTTTTTCAATATTTCTGATCCATCTTCTGTATAACGTTGGAGTATCATGAAAGTACTTTCAGTAGCGAGCACAGAAAGGTGCCTGTCCGCCCTCAAAATAATAGTTTTCTTGAAATATGTCAGATTTTATTAAACTTTATTAATCCCTTTTCACTTTAAATTATAAAGTAATAATATATAAATAGGAAAAATAACAAATATAGCTTTTAGCTGAACTAAGAATACTTCAGAAGATATTTTTACTATTTTTTATACTTTTTTTGGAAAAAATAATTAGTACAAAAATATTTTTTTACCAACTATTTTTTAATGGAACAATGTACGTTTTTTATTTTTATTATTGTTTTACAATTAGCTAAGAAAAACAAAAATAATTAGTATTTTGTTGGTACTTATTAATTTCCAACACGGTTTCAATACGTTTTGGCCTGGAATTCACCAGATTTTGATGATAATCTTCTGAAATTTTCTCATACCACCTATTTTATATCAATGGTTATTTCATGCCACAGATTCTTCATAGGATTCAGGCCAGAACTGTCAGTTAGAATGTCTCACCAAAATGACCTGTCTTTTTGGAAATATCTATTTTTAGTTACTAATATTATCTATACCTATAAAACTCAATATCTGTCTGTCTGTCTATCTGTCTGTCTGTTCTCTATACAAATCCACACCATTTGTCCGATTCGATTCAAATTTTGCATACTTTTGCTTTGGGACCCGACAACTGACACTCTCTCAGCATCAACATCTAATTACAAAGAGGTTAGTTGAAGTAAATCGCGTCCACAAAACTAATTTCGGTGACCGTGCGAACAAACTATCTAATAAACTGAGACAGACAGCTTACCACGTTCAAAAAAAACCAAAGATGCACTTATTTAGACAACCATATAAAAACATATAGAATCAGAATCGGTACAACACTTCCTTATGTTTTCCACTCCTAGTACGCACTCCCAACCTATAGTTTTAAACTTTAATTCCATTTCTTGCATGCCGCCTGGTGAAAAAGTTTTTTAGCCAGTAAGTTGTTATGTAATATTTTTTTTTGTGTAAAGCACCCTTGAGGCAACTATACTGTGCTTGAGGTGAGTACTCCGAAAACGGCGCTACATAAATAATCCAAATTATTATTATTGTTATTATTATTATTATATGAGATAAAAGGATCGAATACGAAACAAAGGCAAGTAACATAGGACACAATTTTTCGAGACAGACACAGCGTCACCGGGGAGGGATTCAATATATCGAAAAAGTTTCAATACAATTCTGGGCAATTGTGTTCCACATTATAGAGTACCACAGGTATACGCGTTTACTCGGTATTTGTATTGTAGGAATTGTATCAACTGAACTAATAACCACCAGGATGGCAACTGACGGCTGCCGCTCGTGTTCGGTATCATTTGGCCACATCGCCATCTGTTAGCGCAATTGTGTCCACCGTTTTCAACGTTTTTCGTACAATTTATAAGTTTTCTCGATGATTTTTAAATTCATGTTATCACTCCCAATTTTTTTAAATTATTGTCCACGTTTTCGTTAAAAGGTTTTATTTTACGACTTTTGTTAGAGCGTCAAAAATGGGCAATTGATTTACATAATTTATGTAGGTACAAAATTAAATTGGATCATTCCAAACCTTATAAAAAGGAATGTGAAAGGGATTATTCCAACATATTATTAGTGAATCTTTTTCACCTTTCAAATGAATTGTATTAATTAAATTTTTCATTTATATCGACATTACATAACTGCCAATAGATAACTGCTCCGTGAAAAATTATTAAAAATTTTCTTTCCATCTACTTTTTAAATCTACTCTTTTCTATCCATTAAAATGCATTCTATCATCATCAATGATCAAATTTACAATTCAATTTTTCAACATTTAAATATTCGGTTTATATGCAATACACACTAGACGTGAAAAATATTTAGTTGCCACCTTATCGAATTCTCCTTTCTGATACCTGGCATCGGTTTTTTTAATTTTATGAATAAATTTATATTCTTGTTTATATATTTTGTAGGTAATAAAATGTATTTTATGTTTTTTTTATTATAAATACCTTGCCTAATTCTATTTTCTTGTTTGTAAATAGCACATGAGTCGTAAAATTCACAATACCTAGACGTACTTTTAAACAACCTTCCTATTGTTAACTGAACTGTTGTTTTATAAAACTTGAATCGAATTACAAATACGCATTAATGTTTGTTTTGAAATTATAGTTGAATTCAGAGTTTGAAAGTGTTTGAATGCTGACTTATCGATCGGCTGAAATATTTCTTAATCTTTCTAATCGAATGATTCATTTCGGTAATTAAGACAGAACAATATTAGGCTAAATCCAAATTCATGGTCCTATCGCATATATAATAAAAATGAGTATTACACTATATTATTGAATGTGTTATAACAAAATGAAAGATAATTTATGTTTAAATAATAAGTATTAAATAAGATATTACATTTTAAAGTTTCGAAAAATGTACCGTATATGTTGACATTTCATAGGCAATATCTGAGGAAAAACATGTAAATGACGATGTAAGTATAAGGTTACACAACAAATATATATTTTTATAGATGAAAGAAATATGATGAATAACTTTTTCTTTTATATACCCTTTTCCATGGTTCTTAAAGTAATGGTTCTTAACATTCAATATGTATGGTAAAATTTTCGAAACTTTAAAGTGTAATATCATATTTAATACTTATTATTTAAGCGTTAATTATATTTCCTTTTGTAATCAGGACATTCAATTATATAGTGAAATACTCATTTTTATTGTATATACAATGGGACCATTATCTTGGATTATTCCATCTGTTTTATTAATTAACACAATTCCATTAATTTCGATTTAGGTTTTGCTGTGCAAATCCTTGTGTACATAATCAAACTATTGTCATAAACAAACTTTTGTCTACGCCATGTTCTTTTTTTATATCAAAATAAACGGTTGTTCTCTTTTACTTATCTAAGCCGTTGAAGAAAAACATTTTCTATTTAAAGCTAATTAACGCTTACCATTAAGCTGATTCTAATGTTACTCCGATTTGCTCGAGTAGGAATGTACAAAATGGCTTTGTAAGCAGTAGTTAAATACACATTTAGGTTGCCAATAGTACTAACTAGTGTTGTCACATATTTTCCCGGTCCAATGATTTCGCTCGACGGTAGTGAAATGACGAAACGGCAATTACACGCAAATTCAGAATATTGCCGTATGAATATGGACGCGCAGTTTTCACTATTTTTCCGGTTTAGTAATCCAAATTCAAATACCTTCGAATTATGTAGATCTGTTTCTAAAAAGTGGCGGTAGGTGGCAGTATGATGCAAAATTGCTAAGAACGTAAATATCATATGCATTTTTCGCAAAAATACATCAGAAAAAAATTATATATTTCTGTAATATATTAATTTTTGTTTTATTTTATTCGTACTTTGTTTTATCATTAAATATTGATTTAGTATTATATATATAATATATTAATCCCACATAAGCAGGCCTTGTGTAATTTATAAATATATGCACAGCCGCACAAACGATTACATTTTTTGGCCTTAATAATAAAACAGAATTATATATAGTAGGCTATATTTCATATTTCAAAGATATATGAGTCGTTGAGTATTGAAATATACTGAACCCCTATTTTTGTTATTTTTAGATGTTTATATGAATGTATATATTTTCTAAGTTTAAATGTAGGAATGCATTTTAAATATTAGTCAACATCCATATAAAGAACAATCTGAAGATATTCCTTGTTAAAGATCACCTTGTTCATGTTATAAAAAAGATTTGATTTGCTTAATAAATAATTCATAGAATTAGGTAGGTTTTGATTTTCAACTGCCTAAATATATTTTTTAATTTTGTTTATGTTCAACTTGATGTAATAAAAAAAATAACATATAAAGAAAATATTTTGGTAAAGTTATAGGTATGTTTTTCAATATCTCCCGGAAGTAAATGTAATTCTTATTACAACTTTTTATTGTATTATTTAGCATCGGTAATTTACTTTTATTTTCATAGTATTTTAATATTCACATCAGATCTTTAGGAGCCTATTTTCGCCAAAATAAGATTTATTTATAAATGTTAGCTTATCTCATTATTTTATAGTATTAAAAAATAAGATTTAGTAATTATTATATTAATTATTTCATTAACGGAGTCATCATCATCAACTTTATTTTTTTTAACTGATTATTATAAAAAATTGCAATATGTGCCTATATATTATATTATCAACATTATAATAATTGTTGTGTTTTCTTTCTTACAGCACTGGCAAGCGGCAACTCGGATCAAATGCGTTAGCTAGGTAATTTATTTTACAAATTTGTTTTAAAAATATCATCTAGTCAGTGCAATTCTTACATCTTTAATTCGCACTGTTTTGTCGCCAAGGTGCGGCTTTTATTTTTGTGCGTCATTTAAGATTCCCGCCGTTGGACGTCGGTAACGCAGATTTCTATCACGACGGTAATGCATTTCTCTCGTCTGCCGGTAGATGTCACACCGAGCGAGAATTGAAATCTTTTTTACGACCGAATTTGAAATGTTTACTTTTACCAGTACAGATCTGAATATGCATAATTGGACAAATGTTTCAAAACAAATTGATTGTTCAAAGAAAATTTATGGCATTCTGAATTTATTTTATGTTTGACACTGCGTGAAATAAAAAAATAATGATTACAGGTGTAGTTGAAATGACATGGAAGATTTTATTAATTAATATGAAAATTGTATTATATTTTTATTAATGCAGTATTATATTATATTACAGTAGATAATTACAGTGTATTATAGTAATTTATGGATAAAACGAAATTGATATACATTAGCTAATTTATTTTTGTATTTTTATGACTTAATGGTGAATTATATTATAGAGCAAATAGTAAATGATACAAATTATACGGAAATCGATTTTTCCAATATACTGATTTAAAGTAATTCTCAAAATACTGTTAATTACCCACGTGTTTAAAATACAAGCGTAAGTCACAAGCTTTAATATACGGGATGAAAATATATGTTATAACTGAATATATATTAGGTTGATGCATAACTATCTGACATTTTATTTTTATTTATCGTAACCAAAAACGCTAACAAACTCGAAACTAATTATGTGCGATTATAATTCAGGGGCTTAGTCGCCGTCAACGTCAATTACTGCTTCCCACTTCTTTGGAAGACGTTCGATTCTGCGGGCGAAGTGTCCTAGTGGTGCAACTTCCGAACTTTTCCTCTTCCACACCCAGAAGGGCCTGGTCATGAAAATCCGAAGGTCAACTCCTTCACCAGCTTTGAAGCGAACAAACCTTTCGCTAATTGCGCCGATAATTAGATCTCGAAATGACTCAACAGCTTTCCGCCCTTCCTCAGTGGTACAGCGTAATGCGGCGTATATGTGTATGTTTGTCGTTGGATATTTTAATTTCCTAGCCCTATTAAAGAATTATGGAGACAAAAAATGGGTGCGTGTACTTATATACGCGCGATAGAAATTGTACTTCTGGCATAACTACCTAGGTATATTAAATATACAGCGCATACACTTCTCACAGCACAACCGCCAAAGTATAACGAAATGCAGAAGTATTTGTTCGCGAGGAAGCGCGAAACGAAACAGCCGCAAGAACTGACAACTGAAAGACTATCCGCAGATTACTGATCCAGCAGCCACATCTATGGAACTTTGCAGATACCGATATTAAAAATCCCGTTTCATGATGCATGCGTATTTCAAAAATTCACCTCAAGCGCACCTAACAAAGAATAACTTTAGAAAAAAAACCGGCGAATAATTATGCACCAACCTAATATTTTCATAGCTCAAGCATTTAGCTTAGTTTGAAAATGGCAAAATATTGATGCGACACGTATTCCGTGTCCGCATCTCTATTTTTAGAAAATAAAAAAGAATGATGGAGTTATGTTTGCAGCCAACTGTACCGCTCGTCCAGCTTCAACTCCTCGGGCTGCGGCTCCACGGGAGACCCGGCCGAGGACATGTACTCCGACGTTTCCCTGGAGGAAGACGTCCAGGGACTCAACTACAAGGTCAGTTCCGCGGTTCGCGCTCTTTTATTTTTCTCATTATTTTTATTTATTTTTTTTATTTTGTCTTCAGTACAAATGAATTCACACAAAAAAGTACAAGGAAATAAAACGTTGGTTAACAGTATATACAGGGTTATTTGGAAAACATTAATAACCGTGCAGGACCT
Source organism: Agrypnia vestita (assembly GCA_016648135.1). Classification (NCBI taxonomy): domain Eukaryota; kingdom Metazoa; phylum Arthropoda; class Insecta; order Trichoptera; family Phryganeidae; genus Agrypnia; species Agrypnia vestita. The sequence goes on from JADDOH010012968.1 coordinate 21,746, forward strand.
TATTTCTGCCTCGATGAGTCGAAAATGGTCAGGCAGTCATGGATGGATCAAAAGTTATCGAGTTTGCATTTTGTTTTCAATATTTCTGACTTATTTTTTACAAAAGGTTGAACTATCATTACAGTAACTTATATCGCTTACGAAAAATTCATTTGTTTCAATACAAGTTAAATAAAATTATATAAACTTTACAGAAATTCCAATTGAAATATTTTCCAATTGAATTCGGAAGGTTTTTATTATTTTGTTTGACTTGTATTAAAGGGAATGAATTTTTTGTATTCGATATAAGTTAATGTAATGAAAGTCCAATGTTTTACAAAAAATAAGTCAGAAATATTGAAAAAAAAAATGCAAACTTAGATGTCGCATATCTCCATAACTCACGGTTGCTTGAACATTTTCGAGTCATAATTAAAGCAGTCCTGTGCGGTTATTAATGTTTTCCAAATAACCCTGTATAAAAAAATAAAAAAGTGCAAACGTATATAGTAGAAAGAAAAATACAAGTAGCTACACAAAATGTTTTCAAATCAAACAATCACTATATTGCAGAACATTGGAAAACCAAATGTAGGAAAGGGAAAATAGGAACACAAAAAAGCCCTCCAAACAAATGCAAATAAAAAAAATGTAAATTAAATTTTTGTAAGAAAATGTTCAATCATTAAACATTTGTAATGATGTACATCATCTGAAGATATACCTGACTGACAAGCATATTTCATCGCCATCTGTGTAATCTATGTATCGGTGAATTTTATAAATAATTTGTAACAATATTTTTATATAAAAGTTCTGAAAACACATTTACTGGATTTTATCCACAGAAGGATAATTATTAAATAAGATAAATTATAAGAGTCTCACAGAGACGAAGCTATTTTTATGGGAAAGTATATGAAAATCTTTATAGGATGGCCCAAGGCTTAAGACCCGTATGAGCTGGCTTAAGGGACCACTTTACACAATGCAACGTTCGCCAATTCCACCGTAGTAGCATCCACACTTTATCAAATTTTTTAATGTTCTATTTATGTTCAAATCTTTCATTTCTTTGAATGGACTGTGCTAGAGACTAGAGACGTCTGTAGTCTTTTCTCATGAACAATATACATAGATTTTCGTAGCTGGTAATGGTACGTCTATATTATTTAAATTTATCATTACCAGCTTCGAAAATTTATGCATATTAACTTCATGAGAAAAGACTACAGATGTCTCTAGCATAGTCAATTCTAATAAATGAAATATTCTCAGATCTGAACATATATGGAACATCAAAAAATGTGATAATGTGTGCATGTTCTTACGATGGAATTAGTGAACGTTGCATTGCGTAGAATGATCACTTAAGCCAGCTCATACATGTTGTAAGCCCTGGGCTATCGTATAAAAAGACTTCCACATACATTTCTCATATTCATAGTTTCGTCTCTGTGAGTCTTCAATAATTTATCTTAATTAACTATTTACCATAATTATTTAATGTTATTATTTTATTATATTCGCGCCTGTGAATGATTAAATGGGTGCATTGTTCTGTTGTATGTTCTTATTTCATTACATTATCGGAGGAAGTTATTCCTTCCGGAGTTCCAAAAAAAAATACACCGCTGTGATAAGAATGCGTTTCTGTTCTACTATTATTAAATCATTTAAATAATCTGGTTCATATAATTTTCTGTGACATGTGCCGCTTTTATAGGTCAATGAAAATGAAAATTTCCGTTTATTAGCAATTAAATTTAATACAATTTTCCATCCTAAGCATTAGAATAAATCGCCTTTGTTGATGTCACGAAATGCTAAAAGTATTATAGAAGAATATTCCTTACTGTCTTGCATCATATCGTTAATATTATTATATTGATTTTTCTTTTTTCAGTACAGTATGAATTAGGTATATATTTATAGAAATTCTTTTACAAAACTTGTATGATTTCTTTGCAAGTTTCGTAATCTATTTGTTGGCGAATGCCTGTTTCTTTGTAATTCCATTATATTCTAAATATAATAACTGGTCACCAATACAATAACCGAAACAAACCAGTTATCAAGCTACGTACTATTTTAATGGCTCTACGGTAAATCAATTAGGTATGTGTAATGGTGAATGGTCATAATAATCTTTCACTTTCATCTTTCTTAGAGCTTTTAATAAATTGTTTAGATTAATTTAAAATAAACGTCGATTGAGTTGAAGTATTTTGTAATATTAAGTGTATTGATTCAAGATTTCACAAAACGTGCTGTTGTTTTGCCATCTTTGACATAAACTTTCAATTACAACCATATTAGACATAGGGGAGACTAAATGAGGGGTATGAAAACAAAGGCAGCAACATCTCACTGAGGTTTTTCTGAGGTTAATATCTTCTTCTTCTTCTTCCTCAGCCTTCATCTCTCCGCTGCTGGATATAGGCCTCTTCCATACCCTTCCACCTTTTCCTGTTATTTGCTAGTTGAAGGCATTTCTTCACTCCCATAGCGGCTGTATCGTCGGCCCATCTCTTTTGAGGTTATCCGATGCCTCTTTTATTTTCTCAAGGTCTCCATTTCAGAACTCTGGGAGTCCATCCTGTAGCGTCCTGCCTTGCAGCGTTCCCTGTCCATTGCCATTTTATCTTCGCTACACGAACCATGATATCCACTACTCTAGTTCTGCGCCTAATTTCCATATCCGATTTTATCTCTTAGGCTTACGCCAATTATAGATTTCTCCATGGATAATTTCCTTTATAAGGGCCGACGGCCTTTATATATATAGTTTTACTGTTGTTTTGTATATCGTGGGCATTAGTATTTATTTATTTTCTGAATATTTTTACTGTTTTAATAAAGTTCACCTCCATATTAATGGCTCGAGTTAAAATGAAAATCTCTTAGGCTCTCAGGTAAATATAATGCTACTAAATAGTGGGCATTGTTGCTTTTGCTCTTTACGTAATAGATATTGCTGCCTTTGCTCTTTACGTAATAGATATTGCTGCCTTTGCTATTTACGTAATAGATATTACTGCCTTTGCTATTTACGTAATAGATATTGCTGCCTTTGCTGTGATGTTTGAGTCTCAATTCAATCAATTCTCACTTTTACTACCTAACACTACCTAACACATCCCGGGGGTTAACTGTGTTCCTAAAAATTTGAACGTACTAAAAAAAAGTATATTTTGTTAGTAGGTACGGATGTCCTGTCCTAGTCAGTCCATGAGTGATGATCTGTCCGATTAGGATTCTCGTTTTACCTTCCAATTGCCATGCACAGCTGGTTCTGGTTTCTCTGCCATTTGGCACATCGGCAACTCCACTTGGCCCCGCGCCACGCAGGCCGGAGGCGGAGCCAGGAGCCGCTCGGCATCATGCTCCATTCACAGGAGTGATCTAATTGCCGACGTGGCGCCCAACTGATCAAACAAGATGCATTACGAATACAATTATTTTCGTGAATGACTGTGTTCCTAGAATAGGCGCACATTGGTTCTCTTCATCATAACTGGAACGTGTATTTTCATATCTTCCGTGGCGTAAGATAGTTTCATTTTGGTCGACGCAAAAGTTTTCGTGTATTTATATTACACAAACATTGTTTTTTTCGAACTGGTCATTGACAGAATATGTAGATTTATGATAGGATAATTAATTAAGAAATGTTTTCCTGCACTTTTCACTATCTATATTATTGGATGGATTTGCCGTTGACGTTACATATATTTTACTTATTTATTTATTATTCACGTATAGCATCAATTGGGTTGTGTACTGGGCCTGTCTCACCAGAAGAATCTGTGTTGAGACAGGCATAGTTTACAAATTAGTTGTACAATTTGGACATTAATTCACGTGTCTAGTTTGAAGTTATTTCTCCTAAACGTTATTAGTTATATATGCAAAGTAAAAGTAAAGTAATATTGAAAAATATATAAAAAAAGTGCAATTAAAAAGTATAATTAAGCTCACGTAGAGGATTATACACTTTATGTTTTTCACCCAACTAAATGATTATTTCAGTATTCAGCCTGGCCCTAATGATTAAACATTTAAGACCTCTTGATTTTTTTTAAATGGTGGTGAGTGGATTTAAGTTATTTTTATAGTTATGAATTTCTTAAGGCAATGACGCGACTGCGGTGATAGAAATCATTTGTAACTATGGTGATTCAGTTAATCCTCCCTATTCTCAGGACAACAACATCTCTTTAATATCCTGAGACAAAATAGACGGACCGCACTTATTTTTTTACGAGAAATGTTAAGACAACCGTCAAATGCCAGTATTTATATCATACAGCGGAATCTTTTAAAACTTGGATAAAGAAATAAAATAGTAAATATGTGTGAAAATTCTAACCCTTAAAATAATATTATATATATAGATAATATTCATCATGTCGAAATTGACGAAATGTGCAATGTTATACAAGATGTAACAGAGTTAAATAGTCCACAACACTTTACAGATAGATTCCTGCCTAAACTACGAGTCGAAAATGTTTAAGCATAATATATCAGTAAATTATATCAATAATTTTAATTTTATGAATTATCTTCGATAAAACGTAACACTGTCATTAATATAACTTAAATCAAAAATTAAATTAAATGTAATTAATTAATTAATTCATTAATCATAATTTAAGGTATTCAAGAATCTACCTGTTTAAAGTATGGTGTCATTATTGTTAAGAAAACGCAAACCAATGAGAATACATCCGAATGTCCGATTGATTCGCACCAATTGCCAACAGCCAATTTAATAAATCTGGTGATGGTGACTCGGAACATTGCAACTGAAGGAATTTAATTGGAATGCAATTTAGCACCCCCCATATTCTCCTGCCAGCGCCCTTCAACCTTATTTATTCAGGTCCTTACAAAATTTTTGAAACGAGGGAAATTATGTAATATATAATTTATTAATTTAGTAAAACTTTAGATTTTCATAAAGACATTCCTGTTATCATATGTAGGTACATAAAGCACGATCTCTTAATCAAAAATTGTAATTAGGAATTCCTCGATTAGTCGATCCTTATCATTCAAAATGTGTGAATTCGTGAAAAAAAATCTATGACATACATATTTTACGTCTCACTAATGGACCTAAAAAAGTCGCATCCACTTTTCCATATATTGTTATAATTAAAGTAATATATACAAACAAAGAAATATTGCGATTTCTTCCGTTTGTTCTTTTACCAATTTTACACTATCGCAAATAAATAAAAACCCGTATTTGTGTTTGATAGTTTTTTGTAGCAAAATTTTGTTAATTGCCTTCGAAGGACGAAATAGTTAGAAATGTGAATTTTTAGGTATATTTTTCAAATAAACGAAGTAATTCTGTTTAATTTAAAATTTTAAAAAAGTTTTATTACAAAAATGTAAAAATTAGTATTTTTCCATTTCAAATTCCTTGTGATGACGGTGGCCTTGAAGACTTTAGAATTACTGCACCGTGGCTAAAAAAGTAAAATGATCTTATTTCATCTAAAATACTCCTAGGTCTGTAGTCATCTTGAAATCGTAGGACCATCTATTAGGGTCATTAATGACCTGTTGACGGTCTGTATATTAAAAAATTAAAATAAAATAAAATAAAATAATCGATGACCGTACATCGTCCTTTTTCTAAACTTTATCTATTCAGCTTCGCCTCATATTCCCTTCATCCTTAGGTTTCTTCGAAAGCCTACTTCCTTCTTACAAACTTCCCTTCTGCTTGCAAGTGTCGAAATAAATTTGCATCGGTGTATGTTTCATACAACATCGTAATGCATTGTATAATAAGAACACATTGCATCCGATTGCAGAATAACTCGATTTGCTTACAGCGAGTTGTTGAATCGGTATGGTTTCTTACGAATAGTTGTCACGCAACATCTGGCAGACATAATAAGTCACTGGCATGTCAAACGGAGGCTTGGCACTCGTTACTTCTCTCGAGGAGTGGCGGCCCACAATAAATGTTCTACGCCCTCAAGCACCTACTTCCATACCATCTGTACACTCTTTTCTAAATGAATTATAGCAAACTCCCGATTATCCGGGACAAATTTCGAAAGTCATTGAAAAAATATTATTTAAATTGAAAATGTTGTTCATAATGGCAATTACGTCTTTAGAGTCGAAAAAACCAGCGTGTCCGTCGTGTCTTAATGCCTAACGAGGGTTAGTTGCATCCAGTCGTCATTGTATCTTCCTTACAAAATAGCGCGTAATTTATGACGGCGGCGTTGATTGCTCTTAATTGTACCGTATTTTTAAAATAATATCGATGAACACATATAATAATAATGTTAGAGAAATACGAGTTGATTTCATCTTTAGAAAAATCAACCACGATATAAGTTTCTTTACCTGACTTTAGCAGCAATGAAATAAAGAAATATTCGAAGTAGACTTCGTCAGGAAGGACACAAACATTCCTCTTTATTTTCTTATTTTAGTGATTTAGGAGTGATTCCATTTTCTTTTTTGTTGACCGTTTTAGTGAAATAAATAATAATAGTGCAAAAAAAAACTATTTGACAACCCTGCACCATTCCGCCCTATTTTTGCTGTACTTGATGAACACACGTGCGCGATTCTCGGACTTTTAAGTGCGTAATTTTTGTATTTCCGATCAATTTTTCAATACTTTTCAATGCCAATGAAATTTATTTATTTATTTATTTAATACATGGTACAACGTACCGTTAAAAAAACAATGTATATATAAGGATGTATAGATTGATAGATAATAATTAAAAAAAGAGATAAGGTATAATTCTATCAAAACAATTAATAATAAAGTGATATACAAAGAAAAATAAAACATTAAGTGAATAACATAAAGTCATCAAATCAAATGAAATAATAGTTATCAAATCAAATATGAAAGTCAACAATCAATAAAACTACAACAAATTAAAATAATTATGTCTGAAATTCAAGAAGCAACAAAATTACAACAAAATGAAATAATTGTAAACAAATCAAATCTGAAACTCAAGAAGCAATAAAAATGACAGTAAAATAAAATGGAATATAAAATTCAAAAATCTATAAACAAGAGATAGGCATGACATCAATAATTAATTATAAACGACCAAATTCGTCCAGACCGATGGATTGATCGATGATCCGGGATTTTTTTCACCATCCTTCTCGGATAACCGAGAGTCTACTGCACATACAGAGATGCGTAAACGCACGCAAGCGATGCAAGCGCGAATCATTGTTATTTCCGGCTCCAGGATGTAATAAAATCCCTTGGTGCAAAGCGCTTACTACGCTTCATCAAGGCATGGGTCCTGATTATGAAGATTAAGCATTTTTGAAAGAATAATTTTGAAGGGTATTTCGGGCCAGTTTTAAAAAATGTACTCTATCGTTGACGTTACGACAATGAGCTCTATACTTTGTATAATAAGTGTCTGAAGATTTATTTTCATACTAGCTAAAGTCGGTAAAAAATGGTCGACTTTTCGTATTTGAATTTCAGCTTTACATTAATTAGTCACAATAAAAAAGTATTGCGAAATCGATCTAAAACGTAAACAAATTATTTTTTTACATCAACACACATTATAATATGAATGAGCTCACTATTTCTGTCCAAATGATCTATGATCTCCAATTGCTGAAATTCTACTTAATTTGATTCAGTTTTTCACAAAATTCCAATTCAAATTAACAACAAATAAAATTATTGCAAAATCGCAGTGTATTCGTCTTAGCGTATAAACAGCGCCATCTGGTAGCTTCAATTTCGCTAGCATTGTTTCGGCTTAGCGTTTTCACTCACAATAGGCAGTTGACACCCATATACACAAATCAATAGATTTTGACAAAGTCGACCCGCTAAATCATTCCTGTATTTATAAACTAAATTGTAATGACTGTTCGGCATTTTATGTTGGTAAAACGGCTCGTAATTTTAATGTCTTAATTGTTAAGGAACACATTAGATGTCTCAATACCAATAACTTTTCTGAATTCGCGAACCACCTTTTAGAAACAGATCACACGTTTAAAAAGGAAAACGGTATCGAGATTCTATCTGTAAATAATAGAGACCTTAGTTTTGAAATCTCAGAAATACTAGAAATAAAAAAATGCCTGAACACTAAAGCCAATATAATTAATAACCAGATAATTTTATGAATAGGCCATTACTAGACATATTCCCCATTTCGGCGTCCACTTCTCAATTACCCCCACCATAGCTGTAGCCACGCCTCGTTCAAAATTGATTTGTTTGCTAGAACAGGTAATGGATAGTTAGTTTGCGTCCATCCTGATGAAGATACAGTAGTGTCAAAACCGGTAGACGTAGAGTTACTAGTTAAGTGGTTAATACAAAATTTTGTTTAATTAAAATTAATAATAATTAAGATTATTTTAAAATACACATATAGATTATTTAACTTGAAGAAATATTATACATAGGTAATATTATTTTTAAGTGAATCGAATAATAAATATCGTCTTCAAAAAGAGCAAACTGATTTTGTGGTTAGTATAATTAATAAAAATATACTTATTGTTCATTTAAAATTATTTATTTATTAATTTATTTTAAATAAGTGACCTATATTTATTTTTGAACGATCTGTACATCTTGCTACTTCGTATGATTTCCACACTTTGTTTCTATTTTAATGGTAGGGTACGCACAACATGCAAAACTTCTCGTTTTTCATGCAATTGATTCGTAAAGTTACAAAACCCTCTCTGGAGGCCTTTACTGCTTTTGAGTAAATCACAAAAACTATTTTTGCTCAACGTCGTACCGTAAAAGGGGATTTAAAAATCTTAACATTTTTACTGATATAATTAATACTTTATGAAACAGACCATAATTTTCAAAGAAATTTCATATTATTGAAATAAAGCATTATATTTATATTTCACGGTGTGGGTGCAACTCATGTTGATCAACGCTTGAATCAGGCCGGGTTATGTTATTCACTTCTATGAACGGAGAGAATTTGGACACTTTCCTAGTTAGAAATCCTCTCTGGAAGTACTGAAGTGCGTAGTGCTTCAGTACTTCCAGAGAGGATTTCGCAACTCTTATGTGATACGCAGCAAGTTTTGCAACTCATCCAAATATTTGTTTTTATTTTTTGTTTTATGTTTTTTTTTAAATTTATTTTATTTGTTGTTTATTGTTTATTTACATTTGTTAATACAAGTTACTTATAACTGCCACACTAGGTAAAAACCTGTTCTGTGGCAGTTATTCTCAAATGATATCTATGTAATATTAACAAATGACAATTAAAGAAAGTATAAACGTAAGAATGAAAATATATCAATAATAAAAATCATAGGAATACCTAAATCTAAAAGAAAAGAAAAAGAAAAGAAAATACACATATACAAAATTAAGATAAGAATTTAAGTAGTTACTTTTATTCGGTAGATTTTTAGAAGCTCTACCATACGATATTCTAACCTCATTTTTTTCCAAATTCGTTTAGGGCGGATTTCGTAAGTCTATGTCTCAATTATAGTATATGTATTAGAAGTAATTTTTAAGTCTGGACTCAATGCCTATGTATGATTAGTACAACTTTGTGAAATATGTGAAATAACGTGGTCTAGTGATATCAATGCATCGTTGTATAATAATCTGTTCCTTATTCACGATGCATTCCGCCCTGGTTCTCTGCAATGCGCCCATAAAATTCGCATCCGAAATGCTCATGAAACCGTAGTTTATGAATCTAATGGTTTATTAGCCTATTTATGTGATTTATTCCGAGATACGTTCCGCAAGCGGCATTGTCATTGCAAAGAGCGGGAGATCGACTGACGGAAATCGACATTTGTTACATGCAATGTTATCAGACAAGTTCTGACTTCCCTCCGCGCACATGTGTGAGGAGACATGTCATCACGCAGGGTTGTGACAGTCATCACTTATTTCGTTCTTTTTTTCAATTGATTCAGCAACATTGTAGAATGGAAAGGTTTTTCTGAAACATGTTGGTGTAATTAATCAAATAAAAGAAGTAGATACATGTATACAATTAATACAATCAATATTTTTTACTTATTTCGTTAGTTAACTTTTTAAATATTATTAATATTCTTAATATTTAAAGCATTAACTTTGTGGTCAGACATTTTAACAAAACGTTATTTATGTGAGTATATAACCACTAAGAAAGAAGTCCTTTCACACTAATATATAAGCACATAATTTTTTTATGTTTAGGCAGTTAAGATTCTCCCTGAAGAAGCTACGGTCGTAGCGAAGCCCGGTTGTGAAAATAAATATAAGTGGTGTTTAATTAAGATAGTCTTATTTATATAAATTACTTTTTTGTGTATCGGTTTCGAGACGTAACCTGCCTCTTCGTCAGGACAACCACCACACGAGCATCTAAATATCACTACACACCACAACCATAGTATTATATTATACACACCAATACCTTCACAAAATACTCTTCACATGCGTGTTGCTCTGACGATAGACCAACATGCACTAAGTTTCTTATCAAAAAGGATTAAGAATTTGAGTACAGGAGACAGGGAGACGGGTTGGGGTCTATAGGGGGTATTGACAAATCTTGTGTTTTACCTGATAATTTAAAATCAAACAGAGGACTATAGGGGAAATTTATTTGATTATTATTCAGAGGAATGTTATTTTGTATGCCTTTACGAATATTTTTTTTTCTATGTTACAAAGTTTTAACCCTTTATTATAAGTATTTTATATTTTTACCCCTGTTTTTATTCAAAAATGATGCTTGGACTCTAAGAAAGATGAGTTATTATTTAGGCATCTCATGTGTTTTTTTATTAACTTATTAACTTTTTTTCTCTTCTTTTGTATTCTACGAATCAAAAGGCAAACAATGACGGTTGCTTCGGCCAGCGCTCGAATCATTCATTTATTATTAACAATCATATTATTAAATGAAATAACTAACCGCAATTAACTAGTTTATTTTTCATGATTCATTTTAAATAAATCACGCCTGCACTGAATAATCTTTCTTCTTAACTAAATATAACTGACTTTATGTAAATAATGATTTTCTTCTTTAAAGCGAATCAAAGTGAAAAACTTAAAAACATTTTCATAAAGCAACGTATGGGAACATATATTGTTTATTTAAAATTATATTATATAGTTCAACTTTTTGCAAAAAATAGTAAAAAATATTGAAAAAAATGCATATTTTGATATTGCATAACTCCATTACTATTGATATTACGTCACGGTTGATTGAAAATTTTCGACTCATTATCATGGCAGAAATCTACCTGTAAAGATTTTGCTACTGGCTTTGAGACACCTGTATATACTCGTGCTTACTATAATGTCACGTTCTGTCACACGGCTAGCGTTGTGAACTGCCGCTAGAGGAAAGCGCCACGACACGTCCCGATCAATTATTCATTAACTGCATTATGATACCTCGCTCCCACGGTTTTGCTGAACCCGAACACCTATGAAAGTTTAGTAATATACTCCCATTCAAACATGGTACGAATTTATGTCATTTTCCACCATCTGTGTCAATTTTCCGCTTGTAAAACCGTGTAAAAATGTGTATTTATTTGCACAGTATGTCTGCACGCAATTTGGTACAGGCAGGAAAAGGGTGAGATAAAGAAATTTTCCTTAGGGTCCTAGAGTGCAGCTGAGTAAAATTTGGAATGAGTGATATCAAACAATAATTTCGTTGCCTGTCCGTTTGTCCACCCGTCTGTCGCCGAAAATTCGTTTAACGTCCGTGATTTAAACCGCTGGAGATGGGGCTTGAACCGGGCCAACAAACCCGAAGGCGGCAACGATAGCAATGCTGCCATCGCTGCACTACCCGTAAAAAATACAGTACATATAGAACTTAGCAAAGACGCGAATCATTTCATGTTCCGCCCAATTTCCGGCAGGTAAATTATAAAAAAAGTTCAAATATTTTGATAAAGACGTTATTATTATTTCATGGATGTCAGCTATAAATAAGTTCGTAAATACTTATTCTTTAGGAACTGGCATGTAAAAGTACCGTCATTTTTTTGACGGGTTACAGCTAGTACATATAAAATAAACATAACACTTAATAATTAATTAGTAATATGAATTCGACCTAAGATTCAAGTTACGTACAAGTTTACGTAAAGCATTACTAACATAGCTAAGGCGTCACCGTATGGTACATGATTAATGCGGAGCGTGTTAGGCCTTCCGTTACTTATTATATTTTGTACACAGAGCATAGCAGAATGACCAAATAAGTACACCAATCTCCAAATTTTAGATCTCATTGTAGACGTAATATTGTGTCAATCTGACCTATTCTGAAAATAACTACCTTTATTTTTATTTGAAAATAGAGTAGATATAGATTTACAACAATCCGCCTTATTCGGAGATTACTACCTAACACTCAAAAATAGACGAGACGTATTTATTTTTGCCCGTGTTACTACTTCATCAATTTACATTTACAATTTACTTTTCAAATTTAGAAGCGACCTTGGAAAGTAGTCGTGGCCGAATTAGTGTGGTATTTTGAGTGAGGGGAATGTGGAGTATAAGGGATTCATAAATATTACTAATTAAAAATCCAAGACAGGAAACAGAAATTGCCTTCTGTGTTTTATGTCTACATATACGATGGTGCAATATGACTTTTCAACACCCAACAGTTATGCAGTATTGGCATATAAATCATTTATAATTAAAATAGGTATAGCAATATTTTGTTACACCAACATGGATGTCGGACCTCCACGATGTCTGGGTGTTCTTAAAAAAGAAATGTTTATTTGGTGCCGAAGCGATATTTATATAATCACGCTAACCAATCATTGCAATGTGGAGTTTTGCCTAAAATATAAGTTTTTGATTAATATTATATAAAATAAGTACTAATATTATTTTTAAAGATGATATAAATCAGTTAGTTTCTTCACACACATGTGCTAATTTCTTCATCCAAAGTGTTGAAATATACAATTAATGCCAATATTTTCAACAAAATGATAGAAATATTGACATTCGGGATATGTCTTCATGTTTCTCATTTATGAGTATTGGGGTATCACTAACGTAACTATACGTCCCATTTTGAACGGGATCGTCCCTTTTTTCGGCTTCGGGTCACAAAATTGATTGAAAAGGGTTATATTGATTGCAATAAAGACACACATGTATTTGACGAATTTTCACTAATTTCTATCTACATCACGTCGCAAAATGAAACCGAATAGAAAAATCTAAATGTTTCGAGAAAACGCATTGGGTGGAAGAAGTATTCACACTTTCACACCAACATCCTTAAACATGAAAACTTTTGCATTTTAATTGAATATATTTTATGTCTGCCTGGTACAATTGCACCAGTAGAAAGAGTATTTTCTTTAATAAACAAATTGTGGACGACTGATAAACCTGGTTACAGGTTCCGGTCATTATGGCAATGTTGAAAAAAAACGTGCCAAAATTTTTATTCTTACTTAAAATCATCATCAGCTGTATTAAAACCAACTTGTTCCTCTGACAAATATAAAAATAACTGAGCGTTTATCTTTTATAATTAACTTGTAATAAATACTATTTTGATATAAAATAAAACTTATTAAAAAATGTGCTGCTGCTTCCACTGTGAACCTACTATTTGACGTAAATAAACCGTGGTCCCTGTTAAGTAAAAAAATAAATGATCACGTTAGGTATATCACCAAATAGTCAGAATTATTCACGGTTAAGTTTGTTCATCGTGTGGCGTAAGATGAATAATGGCCACTGTGGACATAAGTACCAAAAATAATATATTAATTTATTGCTATAAATAACATTGTTGCACATCCATTCAAAATGTGGCTCATGCTTTAGCAAATTTACATATATTTTGGCGAAGTTCAACCATCACGAATCGCGATGAATGAACATTATCATTCTGTAAATAAGTTTTACCCGCGAATTTTCCCGGAAATCGGTTCATCGTCATCGGACCTCTCGTCTTCCGGTGCGCACCACGACTTCTGTCACCGTCGACAGGATATAACTCGCGCACGTCGGCCATTTGTCACGCTGATCTGTGGGCATTATTTTGCCAGGCGTGCGCTAAGAAAAGTTGTCAAGTGTGTATGCAAATGTGTCTATGTACCACATTTCACCAAACGATTGATTGTCGTGTTAAAACATACTTGCGGCGAGCTTGTCAATCTTTCTACCGACTTTTCTCTCCATCGTCACGTCTTTATTTATTTGAAACATTGAGATAAAAGATATCGGAATTTGTGTTAGAAAGTGCAAAAATCTGATTATTGAAAATTGAAGATAGTTATTGTTGATTGGATCAGACAAAAAATATCTCTCATTGTATTTTCCCAGGGTTTAATTATTATTATGTGGAGTACCACAAAATTGTAACACCTCATTTGCGAAAACAAATTTTAACATCTACCGGATGATACCAAAAAAATTACAGATGAAAAATGTCTACTACAAGCAATTATGCTTTTTTGTCAAAAACATATTTAATATCCATTTCATTAAAAGCTAATAATATTTTAATTTCATTTTTAGTACTAAATCATGTATAAAAAAGTAACCCATAAAAAACAACTTTTTACAATATTCCCTTTCTCATTTTCGGGTTTCGTGTCTACCACGCGTCGGAATCTCCATACAACTTACTGAATTTTATGAAAAAACCATTAAAAATTTGAAAAATCCAAAATTATACTATAATTATTTTTTTAACGAAAATTTGATAGATCTTCTTGATCGTCGCCACGAATCTACTTGAAAACATTCAAGCAACCTTGACGTAATCAATAGTTATGGAGATATGCAATATCAAAGATTGTATTTTTTTTTAATTTGTCTGACTTATTTTTTTCAAAATGTTGAACTAACATTACAGTAACTTATGTCGATTGTGAAAAATTAATTCGCTTCAAATAAATCAATAAAAACCTTCTAAATAAATATATTTTCACTTTTTGTCGTGATTTTTCGAGCAGCCTGACTTATTTTTTGCAAAAAGTTGAACTAACATTACAGTTACTTATGTCGATTGTGAAAAATTAATTCGCTTCAAATAAACCGATAAAACCTTCTAAATAAATATATTTTCACTTTTTGTCGTGATTTTTCGAGCAATTTTTGTCGACTCTGACCCCACTTAAAATTCCACAAATCAACGACTCCATAGATGTATAAAGCTACATAAGAAATTTCACTTTTAATTTTAGTATTAAATAGTGAGTATTTAGGAAGTTTTCTGACTTGTACATAATAATGGTACTCGGTCACGCTACTCTTATTGATTATTTTATTAGAAAATGAATACCAACCCTTATCGAGTGTAGTGCGTATTACGAATGCTATTTACACGAGGGACGATTTTTAATTTGCATACATTTGCTATCGCCGTGCCACACTATACTTGGTCCGTGGAATTAAAGAACTGCCCTTACGTATTATACAACAGGGTGGGGAATAAAGCGCTGGCTTTATAGAAGGGTGAGGGGGCTGAGTGCGATTGACATTATTTTATGAGGGGGTCGTACAAAAGTGTGTGAGTATGATATAAATGAATATGCTTTTTTGATGGCAGCGGTGACGTATTGATTTTTTATGAGATTGCACACACGATGTGAAATGTATTCAAAATAAACTATTTCATGGATTCTGAGCTTTCAAAAAGGGAAAAAGAAAATCTGTAAGCAGTTGAAAGATGGTGCTGGGATGTAATGATCAAAATTAGCTGGAAAATAAAGTAAATAAATTGACGACATTTTGGAAGAAAGACAATATAATATTTATGAACAAGGAGCTGAGGGCAATGGCGGTGAGAGCTACAGGACAAGGGAATGCTCTTAATATATAGAAAAGAATAAGGAA
Source organism: Agrypnia vestita (assembly GCA_016648135.1). Taxonomy (NCBI): domain Eukaryota; kingdom Metazoa; phylum Arthropoda; class Insecta; order Trichoptera; family Phryganeidae; genus Agrypnia; species Agrypnia vestita. The sequence continues at coordinate 37,620 of JADDOH010012968.1, forward strand.
AGGTGCAATTTGAGCATGAAGAAACGTGAAAGAAACGAATGCTTTCATTTTAACGATGCAGCAGTCCATTCTGTGCATCAGAAAAACGACCAAGCTTGAGAAATCACAGATATCTAGTGACTTCACTGGGAATCAAATCCGAAGCCCCCGATATTTATTTATTTATTTTTATATTAAAAATTAAACAAATTTTAATTGAACTATGCCTGTCTCACTAGAGAAATCTATGTTGAGACAGGCAAAGTTAACAATGTTTGCTACAATTTATTTATAGATACCATAGCACATAAATATATAATATATTAAAATACGCATGTAAGCAGTAGAGTAAGAGTGTAATAATTTATTTTTTTAAAGTAATAGTACAGAAGTACGTAATAGAATACAACATGTATGAAAAGCCAGTGTCACTCCCGCTGGACCTTCGAGAGCCTCCATATTTTATTTTCTATCACACAGATCATCTATACAAGTCATTAACCCTTAATAGATAGTTCTAGTGTGACATTAAATTTCAAAGTAAAATGTTTTTAAGATAATTGTTAGTTAGAATTGTATTATATTATTGAGTACCTACAATTTATGTGCATTACATTACATTACATGAGTATTACAAAAAATATGTGCGTTTAAATAAACAAGCTGTGCATTAGGTAGGATTAGTTTTGGATATTTTTTTTTACATTAATACACAATGTTTAAATGGAATTTTATTATATTAGACAATATGAGATATTTATTTAATTATTTATTATTATTATTATTATTATTTTATTATTTATTTATTGTTCATTTACATTAGTTAATACAAGATACTAATAACTGCCACACTAGGTAAAAACCTGTTCTGTGGCAGTTATTCTCATACGGTATTAATGTAGTAGTAAAAAATGACAATTAAAGAATCTAAATCTAAAAGAAAATAAAAAGAAAAGAAAATATACATACAAAATCAAGATAAAAATTTAAAGTAAATCATAGGAATACCTAAATCTAAGAGAAAAGAAAAGAAAATACACATACAAAATTAAGATAAGAATTTAAATACAAAAATAAATATTATATTATAGTATACTATAAATTATATAAATAGTTTTTGCCAATTCAGAGGTATTATAATACACAAATGATTCGTTTTATGGAACTAAGAATTATGTTAATGCACATATCCTTAAAATAATTCTCTGTTAATTCGTACCCGTATGTTATCATTGAGAAATTAGAAATACATTTTTTTTTTAAAAATCCAAGAATTATGCAGGCACGTGCAGTGGTAACATCGAAGCATGACTTTTTTGTAAACGTATATTTTGGAAAAAAAAATAGAAATATTTATGCTACGGATCTTTATAATAAATCAAAATAAGAATACTATGACAACAATTGTGATAGAAATTTTACGAAATATATGTTGTATTTCGATTTTTTTTCTAAATAATTGGTTACGTAAAAGTCATGCTGAGATGTTCCCACTGTACGCCCCTGGAATTATGACATAAATTGACAAATCCTACGATACATAAACCACCGCACAACCATAGAGTGCGTGGGCTCCAAGGTTATTAGATACAAGACAAATATGCGGCGCCTTACCCACCTGCCTGTCTGCCTTTCGGGAATGCGACTTGAAAATACGTTACTTATTTTAATGCGTTACAGGTTTAACCATTTGGCTGGGCGTATTTATTGCATATCTGTTGCTTTAGTGACAGCCCTGTAATTTCAATATCTGGATGCGATTATGTCCTCATCTAGATGGAAGTCGTGGGCGCGCCCGACTCCCGCAGCACGGCGCAAGGGCGGTGTGGACGGTTCCTGCTCGTGTGTGGGTTGCCATGGTTTGCTTTATGGGAAATTATATCATCATTTTTTAGGTCTGGCTACACTGGCACTTATTCTTTTGTCTCAATTGGCATTCAGTTTAATCAATCACTAGGATTTGTAATTTAGATAACCAGTTGTGTCGCGGGATGTGGATGGGGTGGATGTGTTTAGCAATTCTTTAAACAACTTTTAGAAAAAAGTTCGCACACACCTTCCATTATCCGCTCCTAGCGTATTTCGAAACTTCCGGCTTCTACATATTTACCGCAACTTGTTTTTGTGTGTACCTGACGTATGACATTATTTTCAATGTTCAACATTATTTTATTGTTTAGAGTGTCTTTATTAAAATTATTTATATTTTTCTAATGTGCATTTTTTTTAAATATAATTGCATGCTTAATTGGAGACATAACTATTTTTTGCTTGTATTAAACGTATGCATTATCAATTTGAGTAGCTTGTTGGTGTAGTGGTCAAGACGCTCGCCTAGTGATCTGGTGTTGGTGGCTCGAGCCCCTCTCCACGACACCATCAAGTTAGTCCTTGAAATTGTTTGGAGAATGAAGACTGCCACATGAACAGGAAATTCGGAGTGCTTGGACCGATCTCTAGCGATGGCTTTACTCACGATTTTTCCTTCTACGTACTTTTGTGAGACCTTATTCTCAGCGCTAAACAATATAAAAATCAATCAAACGAACCGACTGATATGAAGTTGCACCAAAAACCAACCTTCAAATGATATTCAATAACAAAGAGGTCACCAAAACAATGTAAAGAAAGACTTGTGTTTACTTATTTAATTAATAAATATATCAAAAATATAACTCCTTTTTTACTAGGGCTGCAAATATCACAACATTATAGATATTTCTAGATATGACACAGGACACAGTATAAGAATTAAGTTAGGTTTTTCCAATTTTTGACATACCGAGCTCAAAAGGTTAGCCATGCCTACTCTAAGGCAGTGCCTGTATTTCGACTTGATAATAGATTTGCATAAATAGAAACTTAATTATACAGAATAATACATAAATTGATATTATGTATACTCATAATATAGGTAAGTGAAATACATAGTAGGTTCGACATGTGTATTGATTTGGCAAGTCATGTCGCTAACCCCGCTCTTTGCGTGTTGTGTTCGGCCTCTTTCCTTCCAAAAGCAGGTAGAAAATATAATGTAATAATTAATTTTCGCTGTCTGCCGAATTCGGCATTTAATAATTAAATAATTATATATATACCGTCTGCATAAGGACGGGGATGGTATCACAAACTGCTCTGGTAAAGTAATGTATACTTGCCTCATAACTATGAATAAAACAGTAAAACTTAGTTTTTTCCACTATTTTATTTTTGAATATCACACAACATGTTTCGGAAACCTCCGTTTCCTTCTTCGGGTGAGTCGAGACTGAGGTGTTTTAAAAATGGAATAAAATATAAAAAAGACTATATATTAGGTCGAAAAATTTACGTTAATTTACCAAGCTGCTGTGGCGAAATTGGATAAAAATCAAGAGTAGAATAGGATATTTGATACCCTTCTGGGGCACCGGAAACAAAACTAAACTAAACAGATTCCAACGACAGCAAAACAAAATACTAAAAACGGTCTATGATCTGAAATACCGGACACCAACTGAAACTGTATACCGTATAACACAGCAATTAAACATCGAAAGCATTACAAAAATCGAAACACTTAAAATCATTCACAGACTAGCAATTGGCGAAATACAAGACGAAGACATAAAATTACACAAAATACACGAAAAACACCAACACAACAGTAGAATGGCTCAAAACTACCACACAACATACGCCAAAACAAAAACAGGACTATCCCGACTAATTTGGAACGGATTAAAACTATACAACGACCTGCCACAACAGACCAAACAACTGACCACTGACAAATTCAAAACAGATGTGACAAAAATGCTAAAACTCGGCCAACTATAAAAAAATTACTTTGTATCTAAACTTATTATTATATTCCTATATTGAATCATGTGAAAATGTTATCCATAAGCCTTTTAGGTTTCTATTATATTTTAAATAGATAAAAATATTTAAAAAAACGCGCCATTCCCGGATAGGATGGAGGTCCGTTGGTTCGAATTCCGGCAGCAGCTAAAACATTTTTTTCGTTAAAACGATTTTTCTGTATGTCTTTTCAAATTGATTAATAAATTTGTTAATAATTTCAGCTATCACAAACGAATAGTAACATTTGTATCACTTCAAAAACTCCCTAGACATCGTATTATTGTATATTAATAAACATTTTTAACCAATGTGTAAATGTCAATTATCGCAATCACGCCAAAGAAGTATAACTCCTACCGCGTGTACATGAGTAACACTCTTCGAATTTATTTGTATGCTGCTGGAAGATGCGATTGTTCGGGAGAACCACGGAGTTTTAGGCCCGGTTGTTCCAAGTTCAATCAAAGTAAGCGGTCGATCAAAGCATAGATTTTTACGAAAACGGATCGTCTGATTGGTGGAGAACGTAAAAATCTATGCTCTAAAAGAACGCTTACTTTAATCCAACTTGAAACAACCGGGCCTTAGACAGCTGATAGTGGTTCTGCATCGCTTCTTCGGCGACGATCTCCAGCGGGCGGCCCGCGCACCCGGATAGCGCGCGAGCGTCAATGAACCCGAGGCGAGTGTGCAGCGCCATTTCGGGCTCCGAACGGCGAAACTTTCGAGCGACCGGTAATGAAAGCTTGCCGGCTCTATTCTCTGTGGTCAGTTATTCACTTTCGATATTCAGATTGCTAATCAAATCATTATGCACGTTGACTCCGCGCAGCGCCACAGGTGCGCGTTACTTACGTTTATCCCATTCTAGCGGGCTTTTAAAATAACCGCTCGCTCCATGTTTAGAGTCGGGATCATTTTGGACGAGCGTTCTTGTAAAATAGCGTATTAACTTTTCCGATATATCATTTCTTGAAACGATTCTGGAGTGTTAATTAGGGAATGGAACAAAACAATCATCGAATAAATAAGAGAATCATCGTATTTTAGCATCAACATTTTAATGAAAAATATATAATATATTTTTTGTATTTATCATCTTTGCTTTAATGCCTTCATTTTGGAGAAATAATATTACAAACATTTTTTATTCATTTATTTATATTCATATTTTAGACACGTAGAAACAAAGTAATTACAAATATAATAAAAAATAAGAAGAAAAAATGGCAAATCCCCAGGCACCAACTGCACGTTAGTGTATAACGTACTTAATAACCATAGCACAGAGAAGAAATATGAATTATTAATTTAACACTTTTAACAAGTTTTAATTGCAGATAAGCACATCGATTTATGTATCTCCGATTTAACTGTCTCCTCTCCAACACAAGTCTTTTCAGTTGTTTGTCAAATTAGGAAATAATAATCTGAATATGTTATCGCGATAATGAGCACCCATATTTATCAACTGCTATCTATCGTGTATGAAAATACGTAAATGGGTACGGTATTTGATAATGAATTCAATTAAACAATTAATTACAGAGTTATTAAACAGAAATTGCTAGTTATTTTTTTATTTTTCATTGGTTTCGTTATCTAAATACACAATGAAAGCAATAATTATTTTCGATGAACTATGTAACAATTAGATTTTAATTGATATTTTTATTACTACGGTAACATTCCGGCTGGTGCAGTGATGCCACCAAACTTGCGTCACACACCGCCTGCGCTCCTCGCTCGAGCAATTGAGAGTTGATGGCGAGCACACGAACCGTTTTGAATTTAGAACCACATGGCTGTTGAGCAATATAGCGATTAAATTTAATACGTAGCTACCCACCATAGGACCCCCGCGAGATACCGACACATGCGCGGCCGCCGGGGCAAGAAATGTTGAACATGTAAACACCCAGCGGCGCTCCTGATAATTGTATGGTGTTCATTAATTCAGTGGCCGTCTGGCCGACGCCCTACGCAGACGCGATATGCATCCGATAACGCCGCCGTCATCGTTCGAAAAATTTCGATTAGTGCACCGCGAATCTCGACCACGCGGGCGAGCCGCGTTCCCCCCCAGTCCGATTACATTCCGACTGGAATCGAAGGGGGGTCATCGGTCGCGACCCTCGCGCGGAAACGCCTTCACAACAAAGTTGTCCGCGGAGCGAGACGGTCGCGAGTTGTGACAATAATTCCATTAATTTTCTCGCACCTGGCAACTAGCCGCGCGATTCTCCGCGGGTGCGTTCTATTTACGAACGCGCTTGTTTCGCGCGCCGATTTGAACATCGGATTTGGCGGGCTGTCAAACTCCAAGTCGGTTTGTTTATAGTTTTGCGCGGTCGGATCTTTCTGCGAAGTGACGATCGAATTTATTATTCCGCGGTCTGCGCCGGCGAGTGAATCACGCGAGGGTCCGACGTTCCCGGGATCGCGTGTCGGCCTCCGGTCTAGATATCGACTAAACAATGATAAGAAAATGTTCTACGGCTTTAGTGTGTTTTGAAGTGCGTCGCGATCGGGTCATGTCCACCGAGCGTGCGGATCTGCCGAAGTTTCCCGTCTTATCGGAGGTGCAATGTTGACCCCGCGAAATGTGATTAAGAGTTTTAATTTCGCGAATTATTTCAGTGCCATTTATCGCGATGTCGAGCTAAACCGCGAGTCACTCGCTTCGTCGCCTTTGACGTTTTCGGTGGGTGAAGTTGTCGGTTGTCGGTCGAGGCGGTGATCCCGATCGCGAGGATGAGCGTCGGCGAGCTGGGCGAGATCGAGGACTGCGCGGAGCTGGAGTACGACATGTGGGACGGGCAGTTCGACTTCGTGGGCCCCCAGGTGAGGCCGCCGCTGGCCTCGGACGGGCTGGAGGACCTCTTCTCCGGAGGCCCCCTGACGCCGCACCTCAAGAACGGCTCCAACGGCGGCAAGAAGACGGTAGCGCATCAGTGGTGTGATAATCTCACCGGACAAGTAAATACTAAATCATTTCCATCACCCGTTGAAAAAATATTACCCATTGCGGTATAAATTTCGCTTAATCTTTTATTCAAATACATTTAATGCTTTTAACACCTCATTGAATAAAATGATTAAATGCATCACAGAAGACCTGTAATGATAAAAACAGTACGGTGTAGAAAATAAACAAGCAGTGTTGCCGGTCACAGTTGCGATAAAAATATAGCCAAAAAATCATCATAGTTCATTATCTCTAATTCTCTTACGCTGTAATTGTTTAAATATATAGTGGATGTCTTGTAGCTAGTAGCAAAAACTTCGGGGAGTCTTCTTTATTCGATTTTGAATAGAAAATATTCTTTACACTTCGAGTTAAATGTCTATAGTTACGTCGACATGCGGAGATAAGCGACATCGAAGTTTACCTTTTTTTTTCTTCAAATTTCTGACTTTTTTCTGTAAAATATGAGACTATCACTACAGAACTTATATGGTATATTACAAATTAATCACTTGAATACAAGTCAATAAAATTATAAAAATCTTACAATTTTTTTTTTTGAAATCTCTGTCATTTTATTTAACTTGTATCAAATCGAATGAACATTTAATATTCGATATAAACTACTTTCATTATAGTCTAACGTTTTAGATATGCCAGAACTATTAAAAAAATAATTAAAACTTTGATATCGCTCCTCTCCGTAACTGTCGACATTTCACTCAAAGTGTAAAGAATATTTTCTATTCAAAATTGAATGAAGAAGACTTCCATAAAGTTTGCTGATAGCTACAAAACACCCTCTATAATATATAATAAATTACGTTTTAATTTCCATGTTGATTTGGAAGTTCGTCTTAAAGGTTATCTATCGCACAAACACCAGCCAGTGACGGATTCACACAACAAAGTCGTGCAAGTCGCAATTGCTAGGGGCCCCACTTTACAGAGGGCCGCGAACTATTAAGAAATGGGAAGTAAATAAACTATGTATGCAACGGAATTTTAAAAATAAAACCTAGAACATTTAGTTAAGCTCCTTGGCATAACTGTAGAATGTGGGCGGTGTAACCGATCTTTTTGAAAATAATTATCCTCCATATTGTTCAGTGTCCTGATTTCCAAAGACTGTAAAGTATGTATTAAAAAATATACTACACAAAAACGTCATTAACAAGAATAAAATATTTAGCAAAAAAAATATAAATAGTTCCTACAATCAGTATTCATTATGTTGCTATTGTCTATAATTCGCGTGAACATTTGATATTATGTATAAATAAAATTGTCTGCAACCAAATATTATCTATGATTTACACTTTTGCCTTGAAAGCCTTTTAAGTGTCACAATATATGGAAGAAATTACGGAAACTTTAAAGTGTAATTACTGTTTTATTTTTTCTTCCAAAACAGCAAAATAATTTTGTGGCGACATTATTAATATAATGAATAGAAATAAACCTTGTTTTTACCACTTTTGTATTATATTTATTATTTAAAAAAAGTGGTGAAAACAATGTTTATTTCTAATAATTATATTAAACTATTTTATTACTTGAGAGTCCATTCAGTTTTATTTTGAAATCAGGATACTCAAGTATACCGTGGATCGGCTATACCGCCCGCGGTCTACAATTTAGCCAAACCACAGTATAGTAAGTATTATACTGTGGCCAAACTCCTTTAGGTCGGCTTAGGAACTCTTGACTCCAGGTATATGGTTATTGATAGTTTGATAGATAAGACTAATCACATATGTGTTACTATATTATCATTTTGGAGACCCTTATCTCGAGACAAAAGGCCTCAAAAATATCATCGAAATATTTGGCAGTTATTTCATAGTGCAACTTTTTAATTTAAAATAAAAAATATATTTGAACTTCGCACAACACACACAATATTTGAGTTATTATATAGTACAGTTCCGAGAGGAGCAGTCCCTCTCATTATCAGGTATAATTAATAAATAATTTTAATGCAGAATTTTGTCTTCTTTGTCAAATTTTGTATTCTTGTTTTTTAGTCATTGACTGACTTGATCTAGGATCGGAGAAGTGTTTTGAAACGTGATATTATTTATTTCTAGTGTATTTTCAGATTAAAATTTTTTTGGGATTTCAAATTATTAGATAATTATCCTTCCGTAATGGGAAACTGGGTGGAGTAGTTTTAATTTATGTTTTTCGAGAGAATGGTTATCTCAATTATGTGATTGGAGAATTCTGAAATTTGTTATTTTTTATGTTAGACCTCAAAAATGTTCAGTGAAACAGGCTCCTGCACCATGCACCAATAAATCTCAGTAAATGGGTACTTTTAATGAATAAATAATGACTTCTATTCAGATAATTTACCGACTTGAATGAGCAACTGTGTTAGGGCAATTAGCACTGGAGATGATGATTGCGAAATTCGCAGACTGTCCGAGGATTGTGAGAAAATTTCCATACAAAACAGCTTTAATGGCCCGACAAAGGGACTCTTCGTCGGCTGGGTTTTATTGAACTCTTCACCCGGCTGATTAATTACTGCCATACTTCACGGAAACCTGAGAGAACGGACGACAGGTGGAGCAGTGTTGGTGCCAAGAGGGCGTCCATAAACCACGCGGTTCCATCTTGAACCCCTCCCCCCAGGTAGCCTTAACGTGGCTTTTACTTTGACCCCCTTCCCCGCCGAGAGAAACGTAGTTTTTTTTCTTATTACTTCCAGAAGATATTTTGTGCTGTTTTCTCTTACCAAAACTATTTTTAAATTATTGATTATGTGCAAACCGATCTGCGCAAATTATTGATCGCTTATTCTGTACCGTTTTAATCGTTCCAATTAAAATAAATAAAAGAATTATGTAGCTCGACTCTGACCCCCCCACCCCTCACGTAGCCCAGCGTAGCATTCTACCTACCTCCCCCCTTCCTTTATCAGGCCACGTGGTTTATCCAGGCCAGGCCAGGTCCCTAAGACCCGGTTGTTTCAAGTTGGATCAAAATAAGCGTTCGTTTAAAGCGTAGATTTTTGCGTTCTCCACCAATCAAACGATTCGTTTTCGTAAATATCTATGCTTTAAACGAACGCTTACTTTAATCCAACTTGAAACAACCGGCCCTAAGACGATAATGAACTCTTGCGGAGAGCAGATACGATTAGTTTGAACTAGACCTGGACGTATGTCTATTTCGTTGCAGTAATACAATGCTTATGTTTTGATATCAAATGCAATAATAGGATAATTATCGTGCTGTAATAACACGGTAATGAATCCTTGTTGATAAAATATAAACCACGAATGATCACATCCAACACATACAAAATATTATTCCGGTATGCGTGAATTTCTAAATAGTCCAGTGGCGTAGCTATTGGGTCCCAAAATGTACAATTTATTCCAGCACGTGCGTGTGTGTGCAAGATCCGATGGTCACAAATTAATGATCATATGTGGGGTATATAAGCAAAGGCAGCAATATCAGCAAAAAAAAAAATTAATGCAGTCATCGAGGATTACTAATTTATAATGTACTAGATTTTATAGGAAACATGATTTTGGAAAGGATAGATACATAAAATCCCGATTTCAGTGCATTTTAAATTAGGTGACTGCATTCAACATATTTTTTTTTGGATAATGCTGCCTTTGCTTTTATATCCCACATATAAATTAAATAATTCCTTATATTTAATTCGCGTCCTTTAATATACAAATAACTAGATATGACCCGTCAAAAATGACTTATTTTTACATGTTTGAATTTTAGTTTTATATTAGTTTTGTCCTAGCGGTAAATTAATCAAAACACATGCTTAATTCTCTTCAATAAAGTTTTGTTCATGGTTGATTTTTTTATGTTGGAAATTTTTATTATTTAACAATTCTTCAATGACAATATTTTTGGTAAATGTGCAAGTGTTACGAATAAATTCACAGAATAGACATTGATACAATGTATTGTCATATAGAGAATTACATAGATTTCGAGTTGAAGCTGTGAGAACAGCGCCATCTAGCGTAGCGTCTTAGTAGCGTTACTGACGGACATCTTAACGAAGAGAATTATGTATTTTGATAGTGGTACAAAAGAAGAAGAGAATGGGGATATTACTAAATACACACATAAATGATTTCAATATCTCTAAAAATGTATAATTTTTCTCATATTATATTAATTGAATTAAACATAAAATACCTACGTAATTTTAGCATCCGCAGTTGAAAAAAGTGTGGTATTTGTAATTTAAGATGATTTTGATCTTATTTTAACACAACATTTACCAAATATGTTAAAAAATTGCGTACAAACTGCGTAAACAATTTTGCAAAATGTCTGTCAAAATATATATGTATAGGTATAGATTATTTTTAATAGAAATAAACAAAAAAATATATACATTCACGAAGTTAATTCGTGCTGCTAAAATATAACTTTGTTTTTTGTCATCTCTTTAGGAAACTGAACACATTTAAAAAACAGTTTTACCAAAAAATTACTGTCAAAACTTTTATTTAAAACAGTCAATATTGACCGTGTCAAATGTCAAATGATACGCTATCTCCAGACTGATATATTGATAGAAAATTATATGTTGACTTAGGGCCGGTTGAGTCAACTTAGTTTATAGTAATAGTTCGTAAAAAGCTCAGATTTTTCCGAAAAAGTGTTATTTCATCGGTACAAAACGCAAAAATCTAAGCTTTAAACGAAAGATTACTATAAACCTACATGATACAAGACCCCAAGGTCTACTATTTTACTTATAGTTTATTCTATAGTTCATTCATAAAATTATTTTATTGCGTTTTGGAAAAAATATAGTTTTCTTAAAAACAATTATAATATAAGTCATGCAATTCTTGCATTTCTTGCCCTGGGCACGACACTGATCCAAACACCTGATTATTTGCATTATAAGTGCCTTTACCTACCACCGGGAGACCGGTTCTGGTTGACACTGGCTCGGCCTCTGTAGAACCTCAACATGGATGGAGGTTCTTCGGTATCCACAACATGGATGAGAAGGAATCTAGCTCTTAGTAGTGGAAACTTTTCACAAATACCTTTAAAAGAAATAAACGTGTATAGGACATATCGTTACATGCATTTTATATTTTATAGGACGGGTGAATGCGACTGTGCAATAGATATTAGCAAATGTATTTTCTGTCTGTGTGAGAAAATAAAAATACGGTATTTCTCAGTGGCGTGCATTGATTCAAAGGCAAAAAAATAACAACTTAATACACTTAACTCATATAAAAATTTAATTCTTTGCTTTTTACACGCTCTTATTAAGCTTCAGTTCACTTCAGTTTGTTTCTAAATGTAATAATCGAAATATTAATAACTTGGAGAAATGCCAGTAGAGCTTTCAACATGCGTGTATTTCCTATGACAATGTAACATGATTAATTTGATATTTTGAGAAATATAATTAATTTTAGTATTTCATATTGAGAAAAGAAAGAAGTAAAAACACAAACATTACCATTTTGAAATATCTAGTAGGTATTAGGTATCATTAATAGAAAAAATATTTAGTCAAATATGTCTGTTTTTGCAATATTTTTGTTACCAATTGCTAAAATTCCAGTAATTAATTATCTACCTGACCGCCTAGTTTGTTTATTGTTTCAAATAATTCTGTAATCCGAAGCAAACGTATAAAAAGCATGTACTAATTAATTTTTTAAATTACTTGTTTTAATATGATTGAAAGAACGAGACAAAGATATACAACGACTTGCATTAATATTTTAAATTTAATAATCTGTTATCAAACATAATAATTTCGTTGACTACCTTGACAGACTCTGTAATTTTCGTCAAATTCACGGCTAAAAAAACGAAATTACATGATTGGAATTGCACGCGCAAATGCCAGCGCAGCACCCTAGCGACATTGCCACCTCCGCCTCTCCGTGGACCGTCAAAAATATACTATAGGTATATACTAGGGCTTGGCAAAGACGTGAACCATTTCATGTTCCGTTTCCACTGTATCTTCATCAGGACGCACTTGCACTAATAATATAAATATATAATATAATCTAAATAAGTCATCGGAAGGGGGCGTGGCTCCAGTTTCGATAAAGGGATAAAGACTTGAAATGGGTGTCCCTTCCACTCCTACCATACTGCCATGATAATTAATTTTAGTTTGTTATTTATTTATGAATCAGTTATTGTACGTCCGTTCTGACGAATACGCATTCTTACGCAGAAACCGGGTGCCGTCAAAGTAATCAAGTTGATTTATATAAATTTTGTTATTTAAAAAAATATTATTATTCTGTTTAACCACAATGTGGTACACTTGTTGTGCACGATTCTTATTCGTATATTTGAGCGTACTTAGCAATAACTATGCATATTTTTATGACTTTTCCAGCCATCTGATGCGTCTAAAAGTAGACTGACCGTTTGCCTGTTTCTTGCTTTGTAACTAAAATACTACTTCGTCGTAGTGTTTACGGCTTTCCTTGTTCGTACGTCATACGAAGAAAGGTTATAAAAAGATCGTTAATCATTTTCTACGTTCTAAACACTAAACTGCAATGTTTCTGTTTGAAGTCTGCAGACCTCGAATCTCGCGGTCGACCTTCCTAGAGCAAATATTTAAAGTCAATATAATATTTCGTACTTCTCACGTGTTGGAGTGATGACGATTTGACATCACTATTTCTCGTTGTCCTCGAACACTGATTTGTTCAACGACATCAATTTTTTTTTTTCACATTTTACGTGTTACGTATACAAAATAGCTTATTTTTCGTGTGTACATCGCGTACCTGCTTGTACTTGATTAGATCTTGAGAAGTTGTTGACTGACTTTTGGCAAAGTAATCGTAATGACCTTCGTCCAATTATAATAAATATGCCAAAATTATATATTTTTTTTATTAAGTAGGTACTTACCTAATTATTTTTATAAAAAAATGACGTACACGATCTTTGTTTTCATTAAACTACGGAAATATTACGTTATTTGATGCACACGATGTTTATTGCATTTTTTGTACCAGTATTATCGCGTCATTAAATACAGGAGGGCTAGTAGCAAAAATATCGCGGGAGTCTTCTTCATTCAATTTTGAATACAAAATATCACACTTTGGGTGAAATGTCAACAGTTATGGAGAGTCGTGAGTGAAAGTAATTTATATCGAATATTAAAAATTCCTGAAATGAAATTATTGAAGCCGTGCAGAAATTAGAACCATTTTTTTGTAATGTTTTAATCATTTATTAATTTGACTTGTATCAAAGCAAATGAATTTTTAATATTCAATATAAATTACTTTCACGACTGTCTAAAGTTTCACAGAAGGTAGGTCAGAAATATTCGAAAAAATGCAAACTTTAATGTTGCTAATCTCCATAACTTTTAACATTTAACCCAAAGTGTAAAGAATATTTTGTATTAAAAATTGAATGGAGAAGACTCCCCCGAATACTTTGCTGCTAGCTATGAGACTTCCTGTATAACGTGATATGCCTCGTGTATTTTATGTAACATGATGTGGAAAACCGGTAAAACCGTAATTCATGATTTTTCGCAGTTCCGAAAAATAACGAACACTTCGAACTCGAAGTTCCTCCGCAGTTTCGTTCTGAATTGATCGAAATGATGATAGTGATTCACTCCTGAATTAAAATTCACACTTGGATAATTTCAGCGTGCGAAACTCGTGTGTGAAGCGTCAAATTCGACGTATTTTCAATCCATCTAATGTGGCGATTTTTTAAAAATATAATGCTTGATCCCATTTCAACAAGCCATTACCCAATTTTCCACGAATATATGTCGACTATTCTATTAAACGTATATGTAAATATGAATAAAGATGTTAACATGATGTTGTACACAAAGTTAAACACGAAAGCTTCGCCTTCTAGTCGCCATGTGTTAGGATCAAATTAGGAGGGGGATCTGTTCTCATTATTTATTAAACTCGTAAACATGTGGCTTGCCAAATACCGTCTGGCATTGATTAATACAGGGTTGCCAGGTTTTTAGCTAGGGGGCTTTTTTCATCTCCCCTAAGTGCGAATGCCAATAATCAAAAATAGTTTACAAAGTTATAACATTTCGGATAAGATTATATGTGTATGTATAATATGCGACGGACATAGCGTATGGAGATATACGAAATATTTCTCTAACCTTAATTACGTGGTGTGCTAATTTAATTCCCTGAGTGCTTGTGTAGTCGCCCATAGTAGTGTAGTCGGTGCATTTATTGGGGCAAATCCGAATCTTACCGTACCGAAGAGCGTACATAAATCGCGGGGTTTCATTTTGAACCCCTCCCTGCCCCCATGTGGCCCTACGTGGCTCTTACTTTGACCCCCCCCCCCCCTTCCCACCGAATGGGACGTAGTTCTTTCCTATTAATTCCAGAAGACATGAATGAAAATGATTGATTATGTGCGAACTGGTCTGCTCAAATTGTGCCGTTTTAATTGTGTGTAAAATCAACTTTATCCCTTTTTTAAGGAAACCCCCCGGCCGAAAGACCAAATTGTGTGTCAACATTTGTTAATATAAATTACTAATAACTCCATACTAGGTAAAACCTGTTCTGTGGCAATTTTATGTTACGCTTAATTATCAAAATTCCCCATTTTCTGAGAGTGGTTAACTGAATTACTTTGAAAGTGCCTCTATTTAGATGATATTTTAAATAGTGTTACTTTTATTTAGTATTTTATTTAGTGTTACCTTATAAATAATTCGATTATATGTGGTGTATCCACTGTTTGATAATGGCCTTACAAGCCGAAACGGCTGTCACGTTTAAAATATTTTTTTTATAACAGAACTTAATAATAATAATATTTATTAAAATTTAATTTATTTTAAATTTCATTAAAAATAAACATGGAGTTCTACAAACTAAACTCAAAAACCATAAATAAAACCAATGTAAACTAAAATATAATACATTTTTATAACTATTTATTTTATTAAAATTTACTCCATCTCAGATATTTCGTATCATTGTATTCAATATTCAACGCCTACATCATTGGGATTAAATCTTATTCATTCATTTATCAAGTGTAGTTTTCTTGCGTTTTTTTCCGAAAGCACCTCGCATTGGCTAATTTTCACAGAGCTGGGTACCTCAGAAAAGATTTCCCAATTATTCCAACACTTAATTAGTCAACCTTTAATGTTCGCCGAACTTGTTCATGTCGTAACTTAAGTTAGTCAAGTCGATATGTCGAGATATCGAGATTATAATGGCCCTAATCTGCCCACTTTACCGGATAAATAGTAGAGATCTTAAATGACCGTAGTATAATTGAAAGTTTCGGCAACCAGAGAAATTAGCTGATTATTTATCGTCTTCATAATTACTGTGAGATAATTTTTGCGAGTTGAATTATTACATACAACAATGCATAAACGTTTTTCGACCTTTGAAGCTATGTTCCTCACGTTACACGAATTATATTTACGATATATAGTTTTTTCTCTTCGATTGTAGTAAACACTTCATTTTCTTGATGTATTTTATCTGTCCTATTGTACGTCAACTTTACAGTAGCTTTTTATTACTGTGCTTAAATTTGGCCATATTAGTAAAAGCTATTAAAGTATTTATAATCCGTTTCATCAAAATAAAATAAAATCATGGGAAGAGCTATTCTAGCTACTTCTACTCTGTTTCTTCGAGAGGGTTCGATTTTATTTTCGAGTAACGTTGCCTACACAGTAAAATACAAAGAAAGTATGTTTCTTTCCGTATTTTAATTAGAATTAAGTATACGTACATTATTATTTTTTGCAATTTATTTAAATTATGTTAATTTGGCATGATTCTATTTTACTTCAAATATTTTATTAAGACAATGAATAGCATACTTTTGTCCTACGTAGTACGATCATCTAGTACGGCAATATCAATCAAACCGATAAATATATTATTATCTTTTAAATTGATTCACTGTTACATTTTGTTGAAATAAAAAATAACTTAACAAACAAATAACTAGAATAAAACATTTATAAAAGTAAAAGTAAAGTGAGAATATTTAGAGTGTGTCCAAAATTTTCAAGAACACGATACTGGATTTTATCCCCAGGGGGACATCATTAATCAAGATATATTATAGATGTCTCATTGATACGAAGCTATATTTTTTATATGGGGAAGTAAGTATGGAAGTCTTTTTTTTGAGCGTTCATAGGGCTTACGACCTTTTTATACGGGAATGTAACGTTCACCATTTTCACCCATGGTAGACTACCACATCTATCAAATTTTTGGAAGTTGTTTATATGTTTAATAAAAAACTGGTCTCAAAAGGAGTTAAAAATTGAAATAATTTTCTGGCATATTCTAGTGTAATGTTAATAATTCGGAAGAATCTCATATATACATATAAAGGATATTGCTTTCTCCAATCAAAATATAGATAAGTCATTATCAATAGTGACATCTGTATTGGATTATGGGAATGAAAAGGCTTTGGACTGCAGGTGGCGGTAGTAAAAATACAACTCACATACGAAACAAGTAGTGTAAGTTATACATACTCGTATATACAACTTCCAAAAATTTGATAGATGTGGTAGTCTATCATGGATGAAAATGAACGTTACATTGTGTAAAGTGATCACTTAAGCCAGCCGTACAATAGGTCGTAAACCCTATGAACGCCCAAAAAAATACTTCCATACCTACTTTTCCATATAAAAAATATAGCTTCTTCTTTATGAGACAGACATCTATAATATTGTAATTAGTTTTTGGGGACCCCTAATGCATTAGCTGAGGCCCTGCTAATAATGAAAATAAATGTATTTATGGATCTGACTGTTTTGAAACCGCTTCGTGCATTCATGACGAAGACTTTGGCCGACATTGGGCGCGCAATATATTCGCGAAAGAAATCTGCTGGGTCGTTTATCAATAAAACTGTTTATTATCGCTCGGTGAATCGATCATGCATGACTGAGTAGGATGCGTTCAATATTATGTTATAAATTATAACATGTACATGTCTCTTCCTTGTGTTCAGTGAATCACTGCAGCCGTTGCTTTGCCCGCATTCCCGCGGAGTTTTTATCCGCAAAAATGTTTTCTGATTGTTTAAATTCCCGCATACGATTAAACAAATGCGACTGCACAATGCACCCACATAATTATTTTACATTTCAGTTTGATGATGACATGATCAAAATAAAATCACTGAACATCACATTACTTCTGACTTACGCTTTTCACTCATTCGTCACGTTTTAATTAATCGTTCATAAATAAGTGTGAAAATTTACTTTAAATTTCGACATTGTTTCGTTGCGCTGGTGTTTACGGATATAAACACCAACACAACGAAACAATGTGCCTCGTACGCACTTACATATACTAATTCGATTGTCTTACTTAAATGGAAAGAGGTTTACCATTGTTTTTTAGCGTCAATCCCCAGGCGGGAGACGTACTTACTCTTTACTATGTGATTATTTGCGTGTAATTCATTCAAACACTGGCCAACAACGCGCGCCGATAAGTAGCTCTCTCCCAATGTCCGTAATATTGGTTAACTTGAATTATTCTTCACCGTTCTTAAACTCTTTAGATAATCATGATTTGATTGGATAATTTATTGTCTCCGTGGGAACAAAATCCAGTATTGTGTTCTTGAAAAATTTGTACATAGGTACTGAAAATATTCTCACTTTACTTTTAAAAAATGAAAATTATTTTCCAACTACTCTCATTTGCAAACAAAAATCTTTTTTTAGCTATTACCTACATCATTTAACAATAACAATTTTCTCTTTATACTGTTTATCGCTTTAAAAAGCTACTTTTAATTTGCAAAATATTATATTCCAGTTTGAATCAAGTCGCAGACTTTATATTATAGAAACGCGTGCATTACATACATTGTCTATGATATATTGGTTAACTATCATATTCATGTCTTTCAGGTTAGAACGTATCATTCCGAATGTCGTTTTTCGGACAACGTTTATCTTTATTTTTATTTTATATTTTCCAGAGCATTAATAATTTGAGGACATGGAATATCTCTTTTAAAATGTGATTGCTCTGTTTACAGTAATACGAAAAAAATTGTTGCGCCGGCCATTGACATCTACCATCAGCGACAGACGATTGTAGACACTAGACAATACCAGCCGCGAAGCGGCCACTTTAGCCGACCATACTGTCAAGCAGCAAGCAAATAGCATTGGCCGCCTAGCTTCCATCAATAGCTGTGCAGCCCAGCCCTGCTAGTGTATTTTAATGCTAGTTTTAATGCTTAGCTTGCTGCTAGTGTATTTTAATGCCTCGAGGTGGTGTAACCCCTTAGTATTTTAAGCGAAATTTTCGGCTTCCAAATTAGTTTCCACCTTCACTCTCCCTACCGGCAGAGTGGAAAGCTTGTGCTCTGCTTGCCAGGCGTTATTTCCGGTCAGCTGATTCATTTCTCGGTTTGACCGGGCCCCGCCAATGATGCACCGACCGCGACCGCCCTACCCCCTCTCCCTCGCTTCCGGCCCGACCGCGATCTTCCATCGTACCCATTACCCATCCATCGAGTTTGCAAGTTTGCTAACCACTTTTTCGTAGCAAAAATATAACATTTCATAGGGTTTTTTGATAGATTAAAAACGCTCTTGACAAATTTTCTTTACGGAGATTACGACAATTAATATAACCAATAAATAATAAATGAGACTCTTTCAAATGCTGATATCATTAAAAATACTAATATTGAACATATTGAAAATAACAGTATTATTATTGTGATTAGTATTATTGCTACTTTGAGGATTGATTAGATTTTTTATTTTATTTAAAACAATCGTTATATGAGGCTAGTTTGAAATATCTACTTGAAGAAAAGTATACAAAAAATATCTATTTGAAAAATTAATTTGCTCCACGGTCGTGAATATTAAAATTCAGATTAAGTTATTATTTAATTTAAACAAATATTTTGTTAGGTATATTATAACGATGTATAAATATTTTAAAGCTTTAAACACCTTTGCATTCAAATTTCTCAAAACTATACCTATCTAATTATGTTTAAAATTTGAATAACATGTTTTTGGTTAATTTTATAAATTCAATTTCTTAATTCGGGCTGAAGATTTCTGTTTCGTGAGTATGCAAAAGAAAATGGCGATGGCCCCTTCCTGCCATTGAATTGTGTCCGCCAAGCACGAGGAAACACATTATCATTACAAATGTTTTTGAATATAAGTCTTAAGGCAGAATGAGCAAATTTCACAATTTCAACCCTTTTTAGATAGTTGATAACTTTTTTCTTGAATAAATTAAAGGAATAGGCATTATTATTTCAAAATTAATACAAAAGAAATCAAAAACTTTAGATTTTACATTTTAGCTATTTAATCAAGACACTGCGTATTATGTCATGAATACGTTGCGTCTTGATTAAATATCTAAAATCAGGAATATCAACAAAGATTTTGATGTATTTTTTTTTGTTTTTATTTTAAAATTATAATATCTATTGTTTTGATTGTTGAAGTAAAAAAGTTGTCAACCATGTATGGAGTTGAAAAAACCACACAAAAAAAAATGTTTTAAAAAACTGTGTTTTTTAAAACATAAATTGTAAGTAAACAAACTTACAGATTTTGCAATAATTTTTGACAAGTTTAGTATAATTGTTTACGTTGTAATATTATTGAAAAAAAAGACATCTCACGAGGCCATTTAGTCATAAAAGGCCCACAATGTGGAGCAATTTTCTTCATTTTTAAAACATCGTAGGTTTGGTAAATTATTAATTAATTATATAATTCAGCTTGTGTCATTTTAACGAGATATCCGCATTTATATATGTAACCTGTTTTAAAATTATATATTTCCATACAAAAATGTGATAAAAAACGCAAGAAAAAGTATGAGAAAAAATTTTGAAATTTGCTTAGTCTGCCGGACGATCGCCTTAACATTTTTTGGTTTAAAATAAAAAATTTGATTGTCTTCGCGATCGTGTCTACGAAATAGTGTTGCCTCTAATGTCTTTCTGATTAATATATAGCGCACAGTTTGTGACTACTAAAAGATAGCGATCGTCTCCCACGAATGTATGATGCTCCATTTTCTCTGTATGTAATCCAAGGTCGAGCGCGGGAGACATCGCTACAAGCTCCACGGTTAGAAATTATGTCATCCCTCAATCAATCTCTGTTTGAAAATAGAAAAATGACCGCATTTATTATTTTCGTTTCAGTTATGCAGTGTTGCCACGCTAAATTAATACACCTGGTGGTTGACTGAAAGTTCTTACTTTTGAAGCGAGGGATTTTCCTTGCAGCGGGGAATATTGTTTCAAAAACATGACCGCTGACCGCGGCGGATTCTCACTATTACGGTAGTGTTTAGCAATAAAAACACAGGCGTGCGTCAGCATATTATTAGGTCCTTACATATGAAATTGAGGTTTAGTATGGGAGGAACATAAAGCCGATTTTTTTTATTATAATATATTTATTTAATCAAAGTATGTACCATTGCTATCTATGCACTTTTGCCATCTCATAGGTAGTTCATCGATCCCTTTACTAAAAAAACCATTCGGACGGGAATCAATAAAATCTTTGAAGGCGGTTTGGACTGCCCCATCGGAGTTGAATTTTTTCATTTGCAAGAAGTTATCCAAATTTCGAAAAAAATGGTAATCTGTTGGGGCAAGGTCCGGAGAGTACGGTGGATGTCTTAGACATTCCAATTGAAGCTCCTCTAATTTGGTAGCCGTCTGTTGTGCAGTGTGTGGTCTAGCGTTATCATGAAGCAGCAGTGGCCTAGAGCGATTAACC
Organism: Agrypnia vestita; assembly: GCA_016648135.1. Lineage (NCBI taxonomy): Eukaryota > Metazoa > Arthropoda > Insecta > Trichoptera > Phryganeidae > Agrypnia > Agrypnia vestita. The sequence goes on from JADDOH010012968.1 coordinate 59,234, forward strand.
AGCCTCGGTTGTTTAGCAGCTAGCTTTTCCATCATGGTTTGCAGTTGCTGACAATAGACATCTGCCGTAATCGTCTGGCCAGATTTAAGAAAGCTGTAGTGAACGACACCAGCACTAGTCCACCAAACGCTCACAAGTAACTTTTTTGGAGTCAATTTTCGCTTGGGGCATGGTTTGGCTGGTTCGGCAGGGTTCAGCCATTGCGATGAGCGCTTCCGATTATCGTACAGGATCCACTTTTCATCACAGGTAATGATTCGATTTAAAATCCCTTCATTATTGTGCCGGTTGAGTAATGCAACGCAGCAGTCAACGCGCGTTTGTTGATTTGCTTCACTCAATTCGTGAGGTACCCACCTTTCAAGCTTTTTCACCTTACCAATTTGCTTCAAGTGGATTAAAACAGTTTTATCACTAACACCGCAGCCTGCAGCTAACTCGGATGTGGTTTGCGATGGATCCGCTTCCACAATAGCCTTCAATTCTTCATTATCAACTTTGGTCTCCGGCCGTCCACGGGGCTTGTTCTGCAGGTCGAAATTTCCAGAACGAAAACGTTGGAACCAAAAACGTACTGTGTTTTCTTTTGCGGCACCGTCGCCATACACATCATTAATCCTTCAAGCCGTTTCTGCAGCACTGGTGCCACGGTGGAACTCGTACTCGTAAATAACGCGATATTTCAAGTTTTTCATTTTGTAAACTGAGTGACGCAAAGAAAAAAACAATTGAGGAAAAAACAAATGAATTATTATTTTCAAAACACAAATACATGAGTAAATAGCTGTATAAATTTGGATTTGGAATTCCTAACCAAAGAGAAGATATTTGAGATCAAATTTGCCAGTACGGCAAAACCTCAATTTCATATGTAAGGACCTAATATTATAGTTAGCGATAGTTATACTATTAGTTATAAACGGCGCGTACGCCCACAGTGATCTGGTATAGCCGACGGATATGTCTCAACGTAATTTCCACCCATTCACTTCGCTAAATCAAGAGCTCCGCAAACTATTTACATCCTTCGAATTATGGCGATAAACAAAATGTGAACCCATAACCTAGTTATCTCATGCGATTAACCCTGCTGAACCTTGCATTACTCGAAATATAATTTCGATACAAGATGTGTGGTAAAAATATTTAAAATAGAAAATACTGTGGACCCTGAATGTTCATCATTAATCCGTTCCTAAGCGAAGGATTCATATCGAAATGGACGAATGTCAAACGAATTTTTTCCATAAAAAAACAACTAAAAATAGTTTAAATTTTCACACGAAGCAAACACATTGTGGTGAGACATAATATCTTTAAATAAAATAACTTTTTGTTTAACACCACTTTATTGAGTTTAAACCAACTAGTTTCGACTCACAGCTGAGTCTTCATCAGGGTTCAGATAATAACTAAATAAAAACAGAATTACCTCTTTCTTCCCTCAATGCTTTCTTAATTGTTCGTAATTCTGTTTTTATTTAGTTAATATCTGAACCCTGATGAAGACTCAGTTGTGAGTCGAAACTAGTTGGTTTAAACTCAATAAAGTGGTGTTAAACAAAAAGTTATTTTATTTAAAGATAAAAATAGTTTAATCCGTTCCTAGTCTCGAATTTTGCCAATCTCTTCTATAAAAAAATCACTCGAAAATCATCGCAAATACAATTTAATTACGTATTAACCACTACTTATTAAGTCTTTTCATTATGACAGAGATTTACTTGTCGTGATGGCGTAAATATACTGTAGCCCTACATAAACAGGTAAATTAAGTTTTAACAAGAAATTTACCGTTTGCACCAGAACTCGTTTTTTTCATAACTTGTACAATGTTGTTTGTTGTGTTGTATTTTTAATTTTCTGAAACTGTCCAGATACATCGTCATCAAATGAATTGCAAATGAAAACAGCGATGTTTTGGTGCCATTTCTGTACGAAATTCTGCATTTAGGCCCGAAGGCGGGACTTTTCAATCGAATATCAAAAGAAAAATTTCGACGAAGAAACAGGTCAAATGTAAAAAAATACAAATACGAAAATGAACGGATATTGAGGGACCGCTGTATAATATAATTTAGCTAATTGATTTGATATCTATACTTATTTATGGTTTTTGTGATTAATTTGTAGAACTCCATATTTATTTTTAGCGAAATTTAAAATAAATTAAATTTTAATAAATATTATTATTAAGTTCTACGGGTTAAGTATTTTTATGTGTTACAGCTGTTTCGGCTGGTAAGGCCATTATCAAACAGTGGATATACCACGTACAAACGACTTATTTATGCAATTTTAAGTTACCCCTTCCCATTTAGAGTAATTAGATATTTGTGGTGAAGCCCTGTAGTGATGTACGTTTTTTCCCGGGCACTTATCATTAAAGGTGCCTAGGTTAACGTTATGCTTAATTATCAAAATTCCCCGTTTTCTGCAAGTGTTATTTATAAATATTATTTTAATTTATGTCCTTGATTATTGGTTTTTTTAAAATATTTAGAAGTGGAGAGAAGATCATTTTTTGTTGATTATTTAAAAGTTTAATATTTGGATCCTTTTTAATAAATATAAAAATAATAATAAATAAATATAAATATTTTTAAAAAACCAATAATCAAGGACATAAATTAAAATAATATTTATAAATAACACTTGCAGAAAACGGGGAATTTTGATAATTAAGCATAACGTTAACCTAGGCACCTTTAATGATAAGTGCCCGGGAAAAAACGTACATTACTACAGGGCTTCACCACAAATATCTAATTACTCTAAATGGGAAGGGGTAACTTAAAATTGCATAAATAAGTCGTTTGTACGTGGTATATCCACTGTTTGATAATGGCCTTACAAGCCGAAACAGCTGTAACACATAAAAATACTTAACCCGTAGAACTTAATAATAATATTTATTAAAATTTAATTTATTTTAAATTTCGCTAAAAATGATATCTATACGCCTTACGATAGTGCGAATCCTTAATAATAATATTACATCGACATTTTATACACATTTTACATATACACATTATACACAAAAGCGTAATTTTCGGTACAAAATAACACTTTTAAGGCGTACCTTAACCTTAAAATCATTTAAGTATTGACTTTGAATTCGGGCCTTAGTTGTTAATCAATGTTATTTATCAGTTATTTATCACTGCTATAGTTTTGAGAGGAGCAGTCCCTCATCTCCGGGTTTAATTGATAGCTATTTAAATTAAAATGTTGCGCCACGAAGTGACTTGAATGATCAAATTATTAAATCATAAAACATGTATTTTGATTGAGGGGTTAACAAAGTGCCAATCCTAATGTATGGAAGTGAAGCCTGGAATTGGCAAAGAGGAATGAAAGTCGACTGAATGCGGTCACTAAGACGTTTGTGTAGAAAATCTTTGGTCGATAGAGTAAGAAATGAACAAATTAGGCGTAAATGCAATGCTGGCTGTAGTGTGGTAGATAGAATAAAGAAAGGAGTGCTGAGATGGTTTGGTCATGTAGAACGTATGAACGAGGAAAGGATGGTAAAGAAAATATATGAGGCGAGTGTTGAAGACTACAGGAATAGAGGGCATCCGCGAAAGACCTGGCACGACCAGATACAACTAGTGTTTGAGGATAGCCCCGTTAAAAGCCCAACAACCGTAGAACTTGTATGAGAAGATGTATGAATGTGGCCGAAGCAAAAGTGGTGTGCCAGGATAGAAGAGTGTGGCATTCAATCCTCTCTGCCTACCCCTGCGGGGAAACGGCGTGATGGTTAGTTAGTTAGTTATTTTTTGATCGAGAGGCCGAACTTTTTTCGGGGCGGACCCAAATGCTCTATACGTCTGATGTGATATCTGAGTCGTGAGGTATATCTTTAATCGGGAACCGAGATAGTTGGAAATCCAAGAAAAGCGCGTGTTCTGTCCCATTCTTCGCCACCGTGCGAATATTAATGCTAAATGCTGGCCGGTAAACAGAAAAATTTCCCGTCTCTTGTTTCTAGACCGATTTCATTACGTCCTTAATTGTTATCTATTATATGTAGCAGTTTGGGCGTCGGAATTTTATTCCGAATGCAAATTATTTCCCTGACTTGCCGACATTCTCGAGCGGTATCAATTCATGACGTCAATTGCTGTGAATATTTTTGATTGTCTGCTACGAGACTTGGTACAATAGAATTGTTTTTAATTCACAGTCCCCGCCCAAGTTAATTGAAGACTGCAAAAGTCCGATACTCGTTTCATTCGGCTGTGCCATTGTGTGCTGTAGGAATAAATATCGCGGTCCATTTATCTGGGATCGTGGGAGACACGCCACAACAAATATTTGTTTACACAACTTTCTAACATCGCACCTTTATTACACTTATTGATTCGATACATAATTTACATAATTTTTTGTTTATAAAAGCATAATTACAAAATGATGTACCAACTAGCTATAGCCCGTCGAAAATGACGTACTTTTATTATAAATTTCAGCCGCCAGTTAAGGCTGCGAGAACAGTGCTTTTTATTTTTATTTTTTTTTAAATACATTTTTTTTGCACTTAAAATAGCGTCAGGTTTTTTACAATGCTATTTCTCTTCTACAAGAGTAATACAACTCGTGAGTAGGAGAGGAGTATCATTATAATTTATTAAATAGTAAGTAGTACATAAATGTATATAAGAAAAAAAAAAGTAACTAATATTAATAGTGATAATTATTATGCATTTATGTGGCACAATAATAATTTTAAAAAACTAAGAAAATATAAATAATTATGCGTTTTTTTCTCATTTTTGTATTATACCTCATTCATTCGCTTTAATACAAGTCGAATAAAATGATAAAATGACCTTGAAAAATTTAAAATATAATTTTTTTACAAGGTTTTTATAATTTTATTCGAGTTGTATTAAAGCGAATGAATTTTTCATAAACTATATAAGTTACTGTAATGACAGTTCAACTTTTTGCAAAAAATAAGTCAGAAATATTGAAAAAAATGTAAACCTTGATATTGTTACATATCTTCATAACTATTGATATGATGGTCATGGTTGCTTGAACATTTTCGACTCATTATCAAGGCAGGAATCTACCTGTAAAGTTTTTGCTATTAGCTACGAGACAACCTGTATAATGAAAATGTCAGTTTAACGTCAAATGAAAAAAAATCGTAAAAAAACGGAGGATAATTGAACATCAACTAATAATAAAGTAATTAATATGTAAAGAGATTGATCCAACATTTGGCATATTGGATCAATCAGAGATTGATCAGAGTCGGATTGTTCTGTTGCCATGACCTCGCCTGCCTTGTGCCTTGTGGCCCCGCCCAATCTTCATCCATGTCCGTGACTGCAAATCATTATTATTATTTCAGATGGCGGGTACTGTACATTTATTTGCTTTGTAGGCGGGTACTGTACATTTATTTGCTTTGTAGTTTGAGTTTATCAAACTAATCACTTCAGTGGCTGTAAAAAGTGGTCAGAGAAGTTTTTGGTTATAATTTTTGTCTTTCTGACTTTATGCGTGGCGTGAAATATCCCAGACGCCTTAGTGGCTAAAAATAAATTAATTTATGAGAATGAGGACTTAAATTGGATAGTGTTTGAAAAAATACATAGTCCCACACCTAGTGCTTACCTACATACGTAGGAAGAACCAATGTTATCAAAATACATAATTTTCCATATAACGATAGCCGTCACCAACGCTACGCAAGATGGTGCTATTCTTATAGCCTTAACACGCGACCGAAACGATACTAACGAAACTGACGCTACCAGATGGCGCTGTTTACACATAACACAAACATACTACTATTTCGCGATAATTTTTCGTGTGTAAGTTAAATTTCAATTTTTTTTTAAAAACCGATCAAACTAAGTAGAATTTCACCAATTCGAGATCACTGGTCACTTAGATTAACAGAAACGGTGAGTTCGTTTATATTGTAATGTGTGTTCATGTAAAAAATAATTTGTTTACTTTTTAGATCGATTTCGCCATGTTTTTTTTTTTGTTGTCGCGATTAATTTATGTAGGTAAAGCAGAAACACAAAAATAAAAGTCAATATTTTTTAAGGGCCATAGCCAGTTAATATTAGTGTGTGAATACAGTAGACTCAATTGATCTTGTAAATTATGAAACAATTCTGAAAAGGTCAAACTAAATACTCTTAAAAAGTATAATGTCGTATTAAATAAGTCGCACTTTATTACAAGATTTTTTTACAACAGGCTCGGTTTGGAACGAAATTAAAAAAATACGCCTATAGTAAAAAATGTGTCTTGTTTGCTAGGGGATTTAACTACGCAAGAATAAACACTTAAACTGCGTTTTAATGTGTCTTAAATATACGCGAGGGGGGACATTCTTCCATTGTGACTCAACCCCCTTTCCTAAAGACCGAGCTTAGTTCATCATCATTTTATACTCGATGATAATAGCATTTTGCAGAAAGTGCAGAATACTTGCCTCAGCACGGGCATGACTGCGACATGACCCGCGACTGCGTAACGTGAACCGACTTAGTGAATACAATTGTATATATACAATAATGTAATGTTTTATTAATTCTAAAGACAATCGTCGTGGCCGTGCAGCGGCGACATCCGATTGTTCCTACTAGTACAAAACATAGCCAGTTGCTCGTCGCCAGACATATACTAATCGTCGATGGACAGATTTTGATATAGCCGACCTTTTAAATTCTACGAGTCAATATTTTAGCCTTGTGAGGGCGCTATCAATCTTATAGAAAAGGAAAATTTTAAAAATGAGTGAATGTACTCATGTACGCGCGTTAGAAGTTATACGTATTTGGCGTACATAAAAAAAAACACTTCAACTCGAAGTATACAACATAAATTAGAATTTCCATCGATGACAGTTCTCCATCAATGGATAAAAATTTTAAAATACACATTAAATACATTACTATAAAAAAGAGAAAAATGAAACAGTAAGCACATGATTCAATCACCATAATAGAGCATTATGAATTTTATCACAATTATATTATGAAAACTACATCAGTAAATAAAAAATAAACAACAATATCAGCGCCCGGAGCATATGCAATTTTTATAACACCATTTTCAAAGAACTTGATGTCGTCACGTAGAGAATTGCTATTACTATGAGTCGGAAAACAGCCACATTGACTTTTGATTTGGATGGTGAGTCGTGATGACTTCATGGCGTGAAAATATTCTGTTGCTTGGCGCGCGTCATTGCATTGGGTTCTAAAATTTCACACTCAACGCACATAAAGAATTATAACTTCAACAAGTGTTTTATTTCCGTCCATGTGATGATGGAGTTCTACAAACTTACACTAGAGACAATTTATAACGTAGGTCCATTAAAATTTCATTGTAATCTCACCTATTCTCATGATAGGGACCGTTCCATAAACCTTGTAGCCTAATCAAGGGAGGGAGTTAGGTTGAATGCTATGCTGGGCTACGAGAGGGTAGGGGGGGAGGTCAAATATGAGCTACGTAACTCTTTATTTTATTTGGGACAATTCAAAAGGTAGATAATGTGCGATGGATAAATCTACGCAGATTAGTTTTCACGTAATATACATAGTTTTAAAATAGTTTTGGTAGGAGAAAACAGCACAAAACGTCTTCTGGAATTAACAGGAAAAGAAACACGTTCCACTCGGGCGAGGGGGTTCAAAGCAAAAGCTACGGTAATGCTACATGGGGGGAGAGTTCAAAAGGGTTCAAAATGGAACCACGTGGTTTATGGACGCTTCCTTTTTTATTCTCATAGGTAATTTAAATAGTACTGTGTGCATTAAAAGTGATACATTTACATATCAACGTGATAAAATATCATTGTTTTTTTTGTTATTTGTTTTTATATTTCTTATAACAAAACTGTCACAATTTAAAAGGGATATTCTTGCACCCAATGCGAAGAAACATATATCTAAAGCAAATGAATCATTTTCCATTGTAAAACAATAATTGAAAGTCACACAACGATATATCTGTGGGCGAAAGGAACAACCGAGTAAGTAAAAAAGTAACCCATAAAAACCAAGTTTTTATTATACTCCCTTTCTTTGTAAAATATAACAACAATGAAAGACGAATTAAAACATATAACGTAGCACTAAACTTACAGTAATTTAATATATTTCTAAAATGTCAGATGTTTTGAGCTTTGATAAGACACTTAATGCTTTGAAGATTAAATTCTAAAAACATTTGTCAGTCAATTTAGATTTTCGACATTCGTAGTGAAGTACCTATTATGCATACCGACGGAGTAATTCAAATTTAGAAAATATTCCGCGACGTTATCGGGCCGCCGTAATCAAACTTTTCTAATGATTCCAATTTGAAAAAACCAATAAAATTTCTAAAAATCCGAAATTATACTATAATTATTAATTTTTTTAGCGAAAATTTGATAGATCTTCTTGATCGTCGCCACGAGTCTACTTGCCAAGTTTCAGCTCGATTGGATCACGGGAAAAGGGTCAAAAATCGATCCAAAGTTTTTTTTGACGGCAAGCATGCAGACGCCACGAGTTAATATAAAGGGAGTAAAAAAGGTTTTCAGGAGAGCCAAAACACAAAAATTGATAATTTCCGAAATGTCTTTTTCTTTGTTTCTTTTTTCAAGTTTTTGCACCAGTAGTTTTGTTTTTTGCACAAGAACGTTGAACCAAGTTGACTAATGTCATTGTTTCTTGCCAACATTTTCAAAAAATCAATCAATCAAAAATTTAAAAAATAGTCTCATATTATTTTATTTTCCGACTCATCTAATTTTTCCTTGCTAGATATGTGTCTAAAAAATAACTCTACATACTTAACTCAAAACTCGATTTTATATTTTATTTAAAAAAAATACTGCTTACTCATTCGGTTGTACCCACAAATGCAATAGCGTTCAATACGTGATTGTTAAGATAACGCCGATAAAACCAATCAGTTTAGACACTTTCAGTAATTAAAAAAAAATCTTAGCATCCCTTCGTCCTACCTAACCTTTTTAACCTACTGTGTTAAGTTCAGATTCACATCCCTAGTTTATTCATTCCTTACTCAATTTAAAAATATTTACCACGCACACCAGAATGATCTCATTTCCACAGCATTCAGTCTACTTATATTGCTAGCTGGTCCCTTTTTGGCCTGCGGGACATAGGTTGACTGTACTATTGGACCAGATACCAAACTCTTGGACTAGAGCAGCGGTTACCAAACATTTTCGGTACACGACGCCCTTGGTGCATCAGGATTTCTCCACCCGTCAATTATTCTCCTTCAAATTATTATTCTCCATATATCAATGGCGTGCAATCAGTACTTGTAATAATACTATTTAATAGAATTTCTACGAAATAATTCCAAATGAGATAAATGTCTAATATTCCTCTCACATTTATTACTACACTATTCAAATTTTAATTTCGCTTTTTCTTCAAAATATATTTATTTGCCTAAAATTCATGCATCAATAATGCTGAGTGATTACAAAATATCCATGCAAACTGTACGCTATTATCTTCACGGAATTTTTCAAGCTAGTTGTTGATTACGTGTGATAAATGCTCTTCAAAAATAGATTTTTCGTCGCGAGAGATATCAACTTCTTGGAGGCCTTGCCACAGTTTTCATTTATCTTTCTTTTCTACAATCAATCATCAGCTATCCTAATTTCCTGTCCGTCCGTTACTTACTGGAATTACGACAAAACACTGACTAGCCGCTAATGAGGCGCGGGCAGCCGAGTGTGATACGTCAATCAGCGCGCGGTTCAGGCTGTGCAATTATTATATCCCGTGATTTTTCACGGATTTGCGACTATTATAGTAGTTAATAAATACTAGCTGGTACACTTATGAAAAATCACGGTACATAATAATTGCAGGATTTTGAAACTGTCATGAATAGAAAACCATTTGTTTTTTTTTAATTGACTATTCGCTTAAACCTAAAACTAAATATAATAAAATAATAATAAAAATGTCATGACCGCGCGCTGATTTCGTGTCACACTCTAATTATCTTAAGTTTTATTTCCATCAAGTATGAATTTACGGACCGGAAGACAGACGGACAGATAGACAGACAAACAAAAGTGTAAGATACCCCTGTAAGCTTGACGCGGCGCGTCTTGCTTTTGCATTGCGTGCGTTTGGAAACCGCTGAACTAAAGTGTAATTATTTACTAGACAAGTAAAATTCTGAGAACTCCGACGAGAGCTTATTATTTACGTCGTGATTAAAAGTGAATGCATCTTAATACATGCAGTAAAGTTTGACACGATTGGTAAGTAAAATCGATATACGCATCTATTTAAATAATTATTATTTATATTTACTTTGATAGCAAGCACGGCATTTATTGTCGGTCGACATGCCGTGGGTAGTTTATTTTAATCAGCAATGAGTGTTAGTGCGGATGCCGGACAATGCATCATATTTGGTGCAATAGCTGTGTGCGTGTCGTGTCTGATTGTTTTATCGTGTAAGTGCAAGACATGGTTCATTCTCACGAACTCGGTGGTAGCAATCCTAGATGCCAATTGTGTAAACCACGTGCTACTGTCCGCGCACTCTCTCAAGACGAAAACTGCCATTTGGTGTAACACCTTGGTAATTGGCTCGCTTTCATATCGATTACAGCTTGACATACAGCACTATCACTCGAATTTTAAATTATCACCGGTCTCAAAAAATTAATTTAATAAGTATTTGTTTATTTTTATGTTAATTTATTTCACTAGTCTAGATTATCATCGTGAATTCTTATTAATTGTATGGGTTTGAAACATATATGTACATATTCCTTCAGTGACAGTGAGTAAGGCATAATTGAACTATTGATGGTTAAACCGTTATTTTAACGGGTTATTTTCGGTACGATTATTTGGAATTTGTATCTGATTGTATCGATGATCGATAACCAAGATATTGTTGTTGTCTTGTACTGATGGTTGCCGGTCGAAATGCAAAAAATCAGTTACCAATCATCGATGCAATCAGATACAAATCTCAAATAATGGTTAGTGTATCACCGGTTAAAATACCATCACTAAATTGAACGATACGGTAACCATTACCGATCCTTCTGAGAGTAAGTATCCACGGCACAGTTGAGTGTCCTGATTTCAATGACGATATTTATTATGATAAGGTAACTTATAAAAGTGTTAAAGCTACAGAGCTGATGCACTTGTAGCAGTAAACTAGGCGATCTAGCCGCATGTAGAGTACTCAGAGTATCGTAGACTCTTAGGAATCGTCCTGATTTCAAAATAAAACAGAATCGACCGCGCAATATATATTATCAAATGAAAGTATTACAGTTCTTTAAATTTTTCTGTTTGTTTTTGATCTCTGATAGTACATACGTGTATGAATACGGAACTTAGATCGGAGAAGAAAAAAAACAACGCGGAGAGTGAAACTGTCCTTTCGTGTGAAGAGAGCGAAGTCTTTCTGTACATCGAGAGAAAGTGTTCGCGTTCTAAGCGTGTTACTATTAAACGTATCATTCATGCGACGAGGCCCGACGATATTATTCGCGCGCGATCTGTTCTACAATTAAGGTTTTTAACTAAATCAAAAGTGGATCGCGTTAATTAGTTATAAGTTCCGCGGAATGCCGACGTTGTGAGCGCCCTTACATGGGAATTTGCGGCTTCAGTCAGCACACTTCCTACATCTTGCTGGACATTGCTTTCTCCCGCAGGTGCAGCCTTCGTGGCTAAAACAACATTGTAAACAAGATTAAGCGCGAAGCCCCCTCTCTGCAAACCAATGTGTCCTTGGTCAATCGGTGGAGTACACAGCCCGTAATATAGATAGAATCGAACTAGATTTGGTATTGCCTGCCCAACATAACTTGGCGTGCGGCAATATTGGAACTAAAACCCGCCCCGCCCGCACCCGGCGGTAACCCCTCGCCCTGTCATTCAGTACAATTTTGTATTTGCTCGGGAGCTGTGACATCTTGATTACCAATATACATTGAATTATTATGTCCAAAACAACCAAAACAGTCCGGGGTGGTGCAAGAACAATTGCCAATGAAGTGTTAAAGTTTTGCGAAGCTGAAAAGGCAAATAATGGACTGATATTAACGTCTGACAGTTTGGCAGATAGAGCGGCCGCCGCGGAGCGCGCTGTTACCCGACCAAATTTATATTGAAGGCTCTGACACTGGTCACCGGACATTCAGTACATTATGTATTGTGTAATAAACTTACAACCTGGCAACATCTGTTTCGCGACAGGGGCGCCCTCTCTCATACGCCAAGTTATAGTGGTGGCACTCTAGGTACTGAATTCAAATTGTAGTGTTGTTCCACCGATCGGGTTTTTTTGTTTATAATATGTCTAAGTACTTGTGTAGTTCTAAATGGATCGAAGGCCGACTCAGAGTAGGGCATGCGTTACAACTTATCGGAAAACTAAAAAAAAAGTATTTTTTTTTTTAGTTTTTAACGTAATTATTTAATAGCATTTTTAAACTATGGCATTGTGTGACAATATTTGAAGCGGGCAAGATTGATGGGAGTTTTTTTCGTGGTTTGTTTACCCAGAAACTCTTAGAATTCCCTCCGAAAGTTCGATGAAAATATTTACAATTTACATTTAGCATTAAAAGTAGCTTGTTGGTCTTGTGGTTAGGACTCTTGGCTCGTGATCCAAAGGTAACGGGTTCGAAACTCACTGCAGACCAGCAAGTTAGTCCTATTTTCATAGCACAAGCGTTTAGCTTAGTTTGAAAATAGTAAGAATATTGATGCGACACTTAGGCCCGGTTGTTTCAAGTTCGATCAAAGTAAGCGGTCGAAAAGAAAACGGATGGTCTGATTGGTGGAGAACGTAAAAATCTATGCTTTAAAAGAACGCTTACTTTAATCCAACTTGAAACAATCGGCCCTTAATCCGTGTTCGCATCTCTATTAAAAAAAAATCATAATACAATTCAGTCAACTAGTGTGAATCAATCAATCAATCAAGTAGAATCAGAGAGAGCTTTTTTCTGTTCAGCAGGTGTGATCTACAGTCAAATTAAATCCATTTTTAACGATGACGCTTTAAACATGTTGTGTTTTTGAAGGGCTCGCTTTAATTGCCTTTTAAAAGATAATTATTGAATTGACCTTTGTTTTTGTTCAAATGTATAGATATTTTTATTGGCTCTTTTGTGTATAAAAATGACATTTTATTACCTTCACCAAAAAATGCCTCTTCCAATGTATCCACTAGGGATGGGCGTTGAATGGACGGACTAGTTGAAATCAACCGTTGACGTTGCATCGACGCGTCGACCGTTTACGTTTATCGCATGGACTAGTTGAATTCATAGACGGTGGAAAGCGGACGCCGTGGTCGGTGGACGATTCGAGATTAACGCAATGCAAAGCAACGAGCGAGAGTAAGACAAAACGTCTCCGTTTATTTCTCTCTCATCTCTCGCTGTCGACTGGTAGATGCCATAGACGTCATAGACGCCTCGACGGGTAATTTCATTTCAATTCTAAAGTATACTACCATAGAGTGCAGATCTGTGTACACGAACTATGACTAGAGATTTGAAATTTGAATACATGCATAGGGCGAGATAGGCTTAATAAGCTATTATCTATTATTTTTTTACTTGATTTTTTGTGATGTCACGTGCGACGATTCGGTGAATTCCCAATTTTACGCTGTATAAAATAAAACAATTCTGTTTAATTATTTTATTTTTTATTGAACTATTATTAATTAACAGGCAAGCTATTTTTCTAAAATCATAGATAAAATTCAATAGATATTTTTCTAAAATCAATATTTTATTCGATCGATCTCGATTCTTATATCTACCTGAAAAGGGATGCAAAAATTTAATTATTGTGTTATTTCCTTACTTTTCAACTTTAGCATATAAATGATAAACAAACTTGTAGGGAATAAAATTTTCTATACCTAACTATGGTCCTTATTCAGGAGTCCAACATTAATTATTATATATGTAATATAATCTTGAATTTAGGTTTAATTATTTTTTATTAAAAATTCCCTAATTTCAACTTTAAAGATAAAAAAATAAATCTATTATAATTTTGTTTACACCACTTTTTATTGGTTTTTTACATGTTTCGGGAACAATGTTCTTTTTCTCAGATTGAGCCTTAAACTAAAGTTGACAAATAATACAGATGTATTTATTTATTAATAATGTCACCACAAAGTGAAAGCCTGACTTTGAAAGAAGTATTCTTCAATAAATTTCTATATAACATCTCAAATGTAAAGTATTTTTAAATTATGTATTTATTTATAAATTTATAGATAATAAATAAATGTAAAGTATTTTTTACCGCATCTCATAACTGGTGCCTTTATTACGCAAAATCATTGTTTCCTTCCATTTTATTTACTCACATTTTAATGCTTATACCCAATACTTTCACTGCTTATATATGTAGTTTTTTTTTTCTTTTTTAAATAGAGATGCGAACACGGAATACGTGTCACATCAATATTCTTACTATTTTCAAACTAAGCTAAACGCTTGTGCTATGAAAATAGGACTAACTTGCTAGTCTGGGCTGAGATTCGAACCCGCGACCTTTGGATCACGAGGCGAGTGTCCTAACCACAAGACCAACAAACTACTCGTTTATATTTATATTTTACTGCTTACACCTGATATTGCTGTGTATACCTACTTCTTTCTTTGTTATACATAGAAAGAAGTATATAAAACAATATGTAAAAGCCTATAATGTGCGTAAAAAAATAAATAATAAAATATTTATTTTTACATATAAGCACAAGTAGCGGTTTTACTTTTCCCGAAACTATATTCCTTCGAACTTCTTTAAATTTTAAAAATTAACGTCATAAAAATAGCCAACGGTTGAGCCGTCGAGAAGCGTCGCGTTGAACCGTAGACAGTTGACCATCGTCCCGATGTTTAGATAGAACGTCCGAGACGTCCGCGTAACGAAGTTGACGCGTCAACTAGTTGACGAATTCAACTAGTTGATCGTCTCGTCGATGGATGGACGTGGATGGTCTCGTTTCGTCGACGGTAAATACATCGACGACCCATCCCTAGCTGCTACTGACTGGGTTTTTACCTGAGTAATTATAAGAATAATGTACGAAATTTATTTTCTGCTTCTGCTTTTCGACAGAAGACCCATTAGGCTAATTGAGATTTGATTTAGTGTTAGTATTTCGATAGGTAGTTGTGCTTTTTTTTTCATTTTCAATCATTTTCAAAAATTTATAATGAGAGGTTATGAATGTATGCAAGGAATATTAATGATTGCCAATACAATATGATTAAATTATGGACCTAATGCACACCGCATTTAATTAATTTTATGCATTTAATTATGGACCGGTATGCTGAAAAACTCGATATATAGCGCAAAAAGATTGCTGACCAACGTGCAAATCAGGTCACTCGAGAAGGCAAAATGAGACGTAGACAAAAACAAATCGACATCTTGGAGGCTTACACATCGGCAGAAAATTTATTATATGTACCAGAAATAGACGACTCTACGTAAGTAATTTTTAAAATTGTATTTGTATTAATTGTTTATGCATAAAACTTTAAACGCGTTTTTCTCAAAATAACATTTTCAAAAACGGTGTTCACGATATTTTAAAAACTACTCGACAGATTTAAATGAAATTTAAACATCATATTTTAGGCATTAAAAACTTGTGCTTAATCGAAGGATTTTTTTTTTGACTTAAACTTTTTTTTTTTATAAATAATAAATGAGTGATTTTTTCCCTCAAAATTCATAATTAAGCTTTCAAAGACCGCCATTTTGTTAAATTTGAAAAAAAATAAAAAAGCTTCGATTAAGCATGATGCGTCCGCGACCTGCATGTGACGTTCCGCATCGCGTTCTTTTTAAATTATAATATAAGTTTTATTTTAAAATAGGTTTAGGTAATTTTAAATTTCGCGCGGCACCACGGGTTGCCACCCCGCACCGCCAGGGGTTGATAGGGTGCCATTGCGGGTGGGGGAGGCTACCCCCCTCCCCCGCATACACAGAGAGTCGAAGCCGGCGGGCCAAGAACGCCCCCTTGTCTCGTTCCGACCGCCACCGCCGCAACAGCTCGGGCTCCTCGCCCGCGGCCGCCCCTGCGGCGGCGGGCCCTGAGCCGCCGCCACGTGTGTTCAAGAACGCGGGGCGGCGCCGTCAACGTCGCTTGAGGAGAAGGCGGCCTGCAGCGCTCTGGACGGTTCCAGGCGATGGCCGCTTCACCTCGGCGGGCTCCCGAGGAAGGCCTGACGCTTTTCTGCAGCTCGGCCCCAGCAGCGACCGGAGGGGACCGACGTGCTTCCGCGGCCTGGACCACGTGCGCTTCCCGCGGGTTACCGAGACTCCGGCCAGATGCCTCCAGCCGATCGTGGATCCCGCCGCCGGACGCGCCAGGTCTGGACCACGCGGCGAGCCACCCGCGGCATCCAGATGGCGGCCACGAGGGCCTCTGATAGTGGACACGTGTTTTAGTGTGTTGTGATTTTTTTTGTTTGAACAGAATGTGAAAGGACAGGACGGACTTCTGTGACGGTCGAACTGCTGGCGTTTAGGTTAGGATTAGTTATAAAATTAGTAATAGTGCTTTAGAACGTAAGGTTTAACCGTTTTTTTTCATTTGTAATAAATGTATATAAACCCGCCGCAGTGTTTGAAATTCCCGCTCCACCTTCCTTGACAAGGCATCTTATTGATAGACGGAGACGAATTAATAAAACCGCCCTATCAAGCACAAGATTAACTATTGAACTACTATTTTTTTTTGTTTCATTAAATTTAGATAAACCACTAAGAAGCGCTGATGGACACCGCGAGGCACCATTTGCAAGACAGGGGTCAAGAATCGAGCTTCTATCGTGGTCCAGTATTAATAATTTTATTTTAAATTTTCGGTATAGTTACTTAAAATATAGTGTAAAACATTGGTGTTATGTATTGAATCAAAAAATTACACAACCGTTTAAAAAAAATCTTGAAAATGTCTATTTTTTACGCCTCTGACTACACGTAATCCCTTAAGAAAAAGAAAGTAGTAGAAAAAAAGTATCTTGTTGATTTTGTGGTTATGACACTCGTCTCGTGATCCAAAGGTCACGGGTTCGAACCTCACTCCAGACTAGCATGTTAGTCCTATTTTCATACCACAAGCGTTTAGCTTAGTTTTAAAATAATAAGAATATTGATGTAACACATATTGCGAGTTCGCATCTCTATTTTTTAATAATAAAAAAAACATTAAATTAAAATGATTTAAATACTCAATACATACAATAGCAACATCAGCAACTACTAAATCTAAAGCATGTCTAAAGGAACCTCACCCATCTTCACCTCTTTGCACCTGACTGCACCTCACCAAGCCCCTACCAAATATGACGGAAGGGACTTCTTGAAGTCTAAATGTGCTTTATTTGATATTTTAAATATTTTTCAAAATTCAATATATTAATTCGAAAATTCAAAACGCAATATATAAAATAATACTAAATGTTTTTAAAAGTCGTAATTCACAATTTTTTCATAAAAGGTAGGAACCACAGGATGACGATCTTTTTATGTAAAAAATGTCTATGAACAGTCGCACCCACAGAATATAGACCAAAAAGTCGCACCTCTCCATATTCCTTAAGGCCCTGTACACATTGGCTGAGGTTGGCCCAATGCCGGCCAAGAGCATTGTATATAGAGGGTATTGGCACGGGCTGGCGGACGTTGAGTATTGAGTTCGCCGAAATGTCGCTATCGTAAAGCAATGAAGAGACATTCAAGTTTATTGAATTATTATTATTAGTATGGATAGAAATTAATCAGTATACAATGAATGAGTTTTCTTTTCCAGATAATTTAGTTCGAAAAATATAATGTCACGTAGTAGACGTGACATAAAGGGGAACTGAACTGAAATCGTAGTTTGCTAAGGCCCGGTTGTTTCAAATTCGATCAAAGTAAGCGTAGAGTTTAAATTGAAATTTTACGTTCTCCACCAATCAGACGATCCGTTTTCGTAAAAATCTATGCTTTTATCGACCGCTTACTTTGATCGAACTTGAAACAACCGGGCCTAAGTGCATTCAATATTAGTAGCCCACTCAAGAATGATAATACTTTAATCACCCCGATAAAAAATATTCGCCTCGGATTGTCTTGAGTGTTGTGGCACAACGACATTTTAAGAATCCAATATCTGCACCTTGAAGACGTAGCCTTCTTTATTCTTAACAACTGTTTAGCTTCATACATAATATTAATTGATAGATAATTAATATTCCTAATAAGCTTCTTTTATAAAATTAAATATGGAAATCGTGCCTTGTCGTCACTATCGTGGGTAGGACGGGAATACGGTCTAGCGAGACTATAGAAATGATGATATTTTTCTTTATTGTTTTAACTGTTGAAATTAGGGTACTTCCTGTGATAATTAGCATAGAAAAGGAGTAGAATTTAAGTTATTCGTTACTATTTTAATTTTGGTTGAATGGAAAACCTCTGCTAGTATTTATGTAAAATGTGATATTAAAGGAGGATGGGGAAAAATGTATGGGAATCAGCCTAGGAACTAATAACAACATGCGATATATTAATGGAAATTGTTAAAATACATAAAAAGGCGGGAAGTCCCAAATCACTGTGTGAAAAAAGTTATTGCACAATAAAGCTGAGCACATGATAAACTAAGGATGAGGTGAGTTTATCGCTTAGACAAGCGGCGAGATATTTTTCTGTTAAATCGGCCTATATATGACTTATCACAGTTCGCGCAAGGTATTTGATATACTCCAAGAGATTCTAAAAAGAGATATTATATCTATATATATATATATGTTAGTATTAATTTCTTTGGGGGTAACCCGCGAAAACCTTCATTTATGCATGTATATATATATATATATATATATATATATATATATATATATATATATATATGTATATTGATTTGGGGATATTAAAAAGGGCTCAGTGAGAAGACGGTTTGTGGAGAATATAAATTGTTTATTAAAAAAAAAAATGGTAAAAAGAATGTTCACAAAAAAGTTACAGAAATTATTCACAAAAGCATAGTCAATAAAATAGTATAAGAATAAACATCAGTGTCAGTATCACAATTAGCAGGTTTCCGTTTCACAGGTAATCACAAGGCACTACAGGTCTCTGAATATTGATCAATAAAATGTCAGACACAAAGGTCTCTGAGGAAAATTTACTCGCACTACATCGGAGCCGCCTCGCGGAGCGGGTCGTGGGTCAAACGCGAGGGCTCTATATATATTTATTTTATGTATATATCTATATATTATATATATTATATAGATATATATATCTATATATATATCTCTCTATCTTATATACTCTCTATATATATATTATTGTAACGAAGCAAATATCAGATAATGAAAATATTTAAAATATAAAAATAATAATTAATTCTAAAACTTAATTTTGGCAGTTGCACAACACTACGGTGCAACATTCGTTAGTTTACCTATAAAAACTCCCGCGGCGCGGTAATAGCTCTCTTTCTACGTGCTGTGCTTTTTGCGATCACTCCTTTCTACGAGGGTTCGGGATATAGGATCTTCTGCTCCTCCCGGTAAAAAAACATCGCAATTCTGCTTCCTTCTGACATCAGCTAAAACAAAAGGTATTATTCTAATTTTTGTGTTTATTCTCATTTTACAGAACCCTCGTACTCTTTCTCATACTCATTCTCGTACTCGTAACAACTATCGAAATAACCATCGTAATCGTACCTTGTATACATACCTAGTACTTGCACAAACGCCTCTTATATTAAAGAAATCGTGATCTACTACTGTAGATCACGAAAATTAAACTCAAACCATAGTATTAAGTGTAAATTTAAATAACTAATTAGAATCGCAATGCACTAGCACGCGAGTAAGATTCATCTTTATTTGAACATAATAGATCGTTTATATTCTAAACGTTGCAACTAAACCTGAACGATACAATGTCATCATCTTAATGTGACAATTTTTATACATAAGAATAATTGGATTATCTCTGACCACGTCAAATCTATTGCCCATGATGCACTCGGTGAAGATAAATCACATAATGTCACAAAACGACAGCTAGGCGTTTGAGAATCGGAGGATAGGAGTTGGTTAAACGACGGACG